>SDVV010001803.1:0-24572 GCA_016164225.1 Gammarus roeselii
GTACAAGGGTATACGTATATGTATGTATGTACACGTATATGTATGTATATATTTTGATCTATGTAATCGTACATTGATAGATATTTCGCTAATTATGTACCTTAGACATGGTTTATATCCTAGATCTTGTGGATTGCGGACCTTACAATGCAGATCTGTATGAAAAAAAAAATTTAGAGTGGAGTTTTTCAATATTTGATATAATTGACGAAAATGGTAGAAGCAAAACGGCCAACACTACAAAAAAATCATATTCCAACAGTAAAATCGTACATAAATCTTGCTAACGCTTTAACATTCGTAACACTCGCTGACGTATGAGGTAAGCTTATATGAACGTTTTGAACACGAAAGTCCACAAACGAGCGATGACCTAACATTACTCGGGACTGGTCGATATTACTGGACTTGTAACAAGCGAAGTGAAAAAAATTATATATAAATGTAGGCACACAATCTGCTAAAGATTGGTAGAACTATAGGGTCAAGTGGTTAGATTTGATAAGGATGAAGGTTAAATCAATGAAGAAAAATATCTAACATAAGTATGAAACGGGGAATAATATGCAATACTTGGTAATTTTAGGTTAGAATGAGTTAGGATTATGGCCATCATTACAGACCTTCAGTGAAAAATGTTAAAGTGGATCTGGTGAATGGTCGCAGTCTCATAACAAAAGCCTGAATTAATCAAAAACTTCTAAGTGGCTAAACTGCAAACGAAATACAAACATTTATAAAAGTAAGACTTGCGGGAATAAGCATGTAGCAAAGACCTGCGATTGGATAACATAATTGAGATGTACATTCAATTATTGAAGAATTTCAACACTAACATTCAACGCAATCTGGTAGAATAGTTCTCCAAGGTAATATGGAATCGGACTCAAATCCAAAGTCGAGAGGGGCAACACAGCAAATTTTTGAATCATTTCATGCAAATAAGCGTATTTTATACCCAACATCCCATGAAAATAGGCAAATTTATATCGAATACTGATATATTCCTATGATATCAATTCAAAAATATACATCAACATCTAAAAAATAGCTGAATAAGATTTTCTACTCTACCCTAAGCAACAACGATTAACTATCATATAAGGTGTATCCTACCGCATCCAGATAATGAATCCTACTCCAATATCCGACGTGATCTGGTTCATGACTAAGATCGTATACTAACATAACAGCCATACCAAAAATAACTGACATTTAACGCTGAGTTAATGTGAAAAATGTTATTCTATACTATCATACCATTCAAATCAATAATAAATTCCTAGACCTAACTGATGCTATGCCTCTGAGAGTACAAATCCAAGCCTACTGTGTCATAAAAATGAACTCTATAATGTTTTACTAGGTCACTTCTCAGCAATCTACCACTGATATATAACAAATTTAGAGGTAACTTACTGTCATGATACCTCGCATCTGTTAACCCATCGTCTCTGAACAGCCTCGAACAAAGATACATCCTGGACATAACCAAAATTTAGACACATGTACAGTGGTCAAGAATGAGTTTCAGAGAGTTTGTGGCCATAAAAAGCTTGGGTTCTGTTTACTGATGACTTAAGTAAAACGCTACAAACCCATGAAACTCAAGATCGACGTCTGCAAGATCGTACATAATTCACGTTGAACATGGATGAAGTCCAAAATGACAACCAAAGAGTATAAACCATCTCTACACTAGGACCCTTCCATCCAGAAAATTATCATCTAAACGTTAAACTACACATTTGCTAGGGATCAATGACGAAAATTCCACAAAGATGCAGTACAGACTTACACCTCTTAAACATACATTCCTATGATTCTCGTGGAAAAAAAACATAACATCAGGAACATTTATATAAATAGCTAAATAAGGTTCTCTACTCTGCTATAATTCACATAAAAATTGTACTACATTATAGTATCCATCCTAATAAATCGGTCCATTTGCACAAAATAGCATAAACAGAATGAGCTTTTTCCTAGGGGACAGTCTAACTCCTCCCAAATATTGACGAATGGTCGTACAATAAATATACAATACCCTAACAGTAAGGCCAAATTTGTAGCAAATCGTCTGTTCTATATCCATAATAACCACGTCAAATATTGTAACAGGATGAAAGAAGATATATAAATCACTATAAATGAGCAAAATGTAACTTAATTAAACCAGAAATATTGTTCTATATTGTAGACACAAACGTAATAGATCCTAAATTGTAAAAATAACCAACAGATTGCATTGAAGATGGAAATTCAACAGAGAAGCTACAAAACTGAAAAACCTATACTAAACTCAGGAGCTAAAACAAAGCAAGACGATTAATTCTCTACCATACCTAAAACATACATTAAAAAACGTGATGAATGAGAATGAACTAGCATGTAACCAAATAAACAAGAAATGTGTATTAACATCTGTGTGTATTAACATCTCTTTAACTAAAGTAACCACGGTTTAATCGTAACAGATGTGTCATATATACATATAAAACTAACACAATGATGCAACAACCAAGCAATTATGCATGAAATAGCTTGCTACATGGATGCTTCAAGCCTAAAATACCCTAAAATGCCTAAAACTGTATGAGTTAACTGATCGAAATTCCGAGACACTAAAAATTCAACATAAATCATTCGCTCATTACTAAGTATATATAACATAATATTTTAACTAAAAGTAAATCCATATCATTCAGGTATTTTCGCTCAGAGGAAAAACGCGTCTGTGGAACACTGATATAACTGTTTCGAAACTGGGTAATGCAATATGGGGTATATAGATTCTCGACCGTAGGTGCTGCATCATTCCACAATATATACCTAAACTCGTCAATAATCATACTAATAATCCATACTAATCCTATAGATAGTAAATACATATGAAATAAGTAGATGGGAAACACAGAATCTTGCCTGCAATCCTAAATTAGGCTGGTACAAACAGGGCCATTCGCACACTAAGGCTGCAAATTGAGTTATAAGACATACCTACCATACTAATCCTAGAAAAAAATATATAGTGATAAATGAACATAACATATAAAAAATATCCCAAGCCTCCACCGCTACGAACCCACCAATCAAGCATTGAATGAGTCATATATACCACAACTAGGTAAGAAAACACACGTATATGTTCACATACAAAATATAGATATATAATCCATACATAAATATATAACGATATATACACTCACAACGTAGCAAACGTGACACGGAAACAAATTTAAAAGACAAGGAACAGGTAAGAGCAAACCCACATAATCTTCCAGGAGCGTATCCAACTTTTTGCCTGGGGGATCCCTACGCCCCGCCCCCACCAGAAATTTGGAATAACACTATTCCTACCAGAATCGAATAAATATATATAACGAGCATCGGTTAGTGTCCAATTATACTCCACTACAACCATCTAAAAAAGGAAAAACATATATAAAAATACAATATATATCAAATTACAAGACAAATTAAAATGTTTATAACATAATCCTTGCCAATCAAGGCCACAAGCCTGCTCCCATCCCGCCGTTCTTCTCCCGTCTCCCTCCCCCCTTTCCGGTCTCCCCCCCCCTACCCCGTCCGTTAGCTGACTCGGGCATCAAACCAGTTCCGGTACCCTCCGCCCCCCGCTCCCCGTTTCTGCGCTAACCCCCGTACGGATCGGTTGAGTCAAGGTCGCATGCATCGTGCCTAACCACGGTGGAATAATATGTGCAAATTCCCGTAGACCGGACAAAATCCGTCATTCGCAGCTATATAAGCTACTTATCAGTTGAGAATCGTTTCACATCATAGGGAAACACACTGCCCAGCTCAGCGTAGTGAGCGAGTAAGAGGTGTGTTTAGTATCACATCATAGGCAACCACACTGACCAGCTCAGCGTGGAAAGCTAATAAGAGTTGAGTTTTGTCACACATCGAAGAAAAACACACTGCCCTGCTCAGCGTGGAGAGACAATAAGAGTTGATTTTTGTTTCACATCGTTGACAAACACACTGCCCATCTGAGCATGTATAGCCGAAAAGAGTTGCGTTTTGTTTCACATCATAGTCGAACATGCTGTCCAGCTCAGCGTGGAGAGCTAATAAGAGTTAAGTTATGTTTAATATCACGACGAACATACTGCTCAGCTCGGCGTTAAGCGCTCTAAAGGGTTGAGGTTTGTTCCACATGATATGCAAACTGCATAGCACAGCGTGAGGAGCTAATAAAAGTTGAGTTTTGTTCACATCATAGGCAAACACACTGCTCAGCTCAGCGTGGAGAGCTAATATGAGTTGAGTTTTTTACATTATAGGCAAACACACGGCCACGCTCAACTAGGAGAGCTAATATTAGTTGATCTTTGTTTCCCATCATAGACTAACAAACTGCCGAACTCAGTGGGGAGAGCGAATATGAGTTGAGTTTAGTTTCACATCCTAGACAAACACGCTTTCCAGCTCAGCGTTGAGATCTAGTTTGAGTTGAGTTTTGTTTAACATCTTATTCAAACACACCTCTTAGCTCAGTGTGGAGAGCAAAGAGGAGTTGAATTTTGTTTCACATCATAGGTCAACACACTGCCCTGCGCTGCGTGAAGAGCTAATATGAGATGAGTTTGGTTTTACATCATATGCAAACATGCTGCCCAGCTCAGCGTGGAGAGCTTATAAGAGTTAAGGTTTCTTCCACATTGTTGTCAAACACACGACCCAGCTCAGCGTTTAGAGCTAATAAGAATTGAGTTTTCTTATATATCATATTCAAACACACTGCCCAGATAGAGTTTTGATTCACATTAAAGTCAAACATGTTGCCCAGCTCAGCGTGGAGAGCTGATAAGAGATGAGTTATGTTTCACATCATAGGCAAGCACACTGCCCAGTGCAGCATGGAGAGCTAATAAAAGTTGAGTTTGGTATCACATCGTAGGTGAGCACACTGCCCAGTTCAGCGTGGAGAGCAAATAGGAGTTGAGATATGTTTCACATCATAGGCAAACACACTAACCAGCTCAGCGTGGTGGGCTAAGGAGAGTTGTGTTTTTTTCACATCTTAGGCAAACCAACTGCCCAGCTCAGTGGGGAGAGCTAATATGAGTTGAGTTTTGTATCTTATCATAGGCAAATACGCTGCCCAGCTCAGCGCGGAGAACTAATAAGTGTTGAGTTTTTTCACATCATAAACAAAAACACTATCCAGGTCATCATCGAGAGCTTATGGGATTTGAGTCTTGTTTCACGTTATAGGAAAGAACACTGCCCAGCTCAGCGTGGAGAGCTAATATGGGTTGAGAATTGTTACACATCATAGGCAAACACACTGCCCAGATCAGCGTGAAGAGTTAATAAGAGTTGAGCATTGTTTGACATCATAGACAATTTCACTGCCCAGCTCAGCGTTAGAAGCTGATAAGAGTTGAGTTTTTTTTCGCATCATAGGCAAGCACACTAACCAGCTCAGCGTGTGAAGCTAATAGGATTTGAGTTTTATTTTACATCATAGACGAACACACTGCCCAACTCAGCGTGGAGAGCTAATAAGAGTTGAGTTTTATTTCCGTCATAGGCAAACACACTACCCAGCTCAGCGTAGAGAGCTAATTGGAGTTTAGTTTTGTTACACATCATAGGTAAACACACTGCCCAGCTAAGCGAGGAGAGCTAATATCAGTTGAAATCGTTTCACATCATAGGGAAACACACTGCCCAGCTCAGCGTGGTGAGCTAGTAAGAGATGTGTTTAGTTTCATATCATAGGCAAACACACTGACCAGCTCTGCGTGGAAAGCTAATAAGAGTTGAGTTTGGTCGCACATCGTAGGCAAACACACTGCCCTGCTCAGCGTGGAGAGATAATAAGAGTTGATCTTTGTTTCCCATCATAGGCAAACACACTGCCCAGCTCAGCGTTCAGAGCTAATAAGAGTTGAATTTTATCTCAAATCAGAGTGCAACACACTCTCCAGCTCAGCGTTGAGAGCCAATATGAGTTGAGTTTTGTTTCAGATCGTAGGCAAACACGCTGTCCAGCTCAGCGTGGAGAGCTAATAAGAGATGAGTTTAGTTCCACATCATAGACAATCACACTGCCCAGTTCAGAGTGGAGAGCTAATAAAAGTGCAGTTTTGTTTCACCTCGTAGGTAAACACAGCCCAGTTCAGCGAGGGGAGCCTATGGGAGTTGAGTTTTGTTTCACATCATAAGCAAACACAATAACCAGCTCAGCGTGGAGAGCTAAGATGAGTTGAGTTATTTTCAACTCATCGGCATCCCGCTGCCCAGCTCTGTGTGGAGAGCTAATAAGAGTTGAGTTTTGCATCATATCATAGGAAAACACGCTGCCCAGCTCAGCCTGGAGAACTAATAAGAGTTGTGTTTTTTCACATCATAGACAAACACACTAACCAGTTTTGCGCGGAGAGCTGATGGGATTTGAGTTTTGTTTCACATCACAGGCAAGTACACTGCTCAGCTCAGCGTGGAGAGCTAATATGGGTTGAGGTTTATTTCACATCATAGGCAAACACACTGTCCAGCTCAGCGTGGAGAGCTAATAACAGTTGAACATTGTTACACATCAAAGGTAAATACACTACCCAGCTCAGCGTGAGGAGCTTATAAGAGTTGAGTTTTGTTTCACATCATAGACAAACACACTGCTCAGATCAGCGTGGTTAGCTAGTAAGCGTTGAGTTTTGTATCGCATCATAGGCAAACATACTGCACAGCGCAGCGTGGACAGCTAAAAGAATTTAATTTTGTTTCCCATCATAGGCAAGCACACTGCCCAGCTCAGCGTGGAGAGCTAATAAGAGTCAAGTTTCGTTTCACATCATAGGTAAAAACACTGCCCTGCTCGGCGTGAGGAGCTAATACAAGTTGAGTTTTGTTTCACATCGTAGGCAAACACACTGCCCTGCTAAGCGTGAAGAGCTAATATGGGTTGAGTTTTGTTTCACAACATAGGCCAACTCACTGCTCAGCTCAGCGTGGAGAGCTTATAAGAGTTTATTGTATTTTACATCATAGGCAATCACACTGCCCAGCTCAGCGTAAAGAGCTAATAAGTGTTGAGTTTTGTTTCACAGCATAAGCAAACACTCTACCCAGCTCAGCTTGGAGAGCTAATAAGAGTTAAGTTTCGTTTCACATCATAGGGAAACACACTGCCCAGCTCAGCGTTGAGACCTAAAAAAAGTTGAGGTATGTTATACATCATCGGCAAACAAACTGCCCAACTCAGTGGGGAGAGCGAAAATGAGTTGAGTTTAGTTTCACATCCTGGACAAACACGCTTTTCAGCTCAGCGTTGAGATCTAGTATAAGTTGAGTTTTGTTTTATATCATAATCAAACACACTGCTTAGCTCAGCGTGAGGAGCAAAGAGGAGTTGAATTTTGTTTCACATCATAAGTCAACAAACTGCCCTGCTCTGCGTGATGAGCTAATATGAGATGAGTTCGGTTTTACATCATAGGCAAACACACTGCCCAGCTCAGCGTGGAGAGCTAACATGGGATGAGTTTAGTTTCACATCAGAGGTGAACACAATGCCCAGTTCAGCGTGGAGAGCTAATAAGAGTTGGGGTTTGTTCCACATTGTTGTAAAACACACTACCCAGCTCAGCGTTTAGAGCTAATAAGAGTTGAGTTTTGTTATCTATCATATTCAAACACACTGCCCAGCTCAGCGTGGAGAGCTAATATCAGTACAGTTTTGATTCACAAAATAGTCAAACATGTTGCCCAGCTCAGCGTGGAGAGCTGATAAGAGATAAGTTATGTATCACATCATAGGCAAGCACACTGCCCTGTTCAGCGTGGAGAGCAAATAGGAGTTGAGATATGTTTCACATCATAGGCAAACACACCAACCAGCTCAGCGTGGTGAGCTAAGAAGAGGTGAGGTATTTTCACATCATAGGCAAACCAACTGCCCAGCTCAGTGGGGAGAGCTAATATGAGTTGAGTTTTGAATCTTATCTTAGGCAAACATGCTGTCCAGCTCATCGTGGAGAACTAATAAGTGATGAGTTTTCTCACATCATAGACAAACACACTATCCAACTCATCATCGAGAGCTAATGGGTTTTGAGTCTTGTTTCACGTTATAGGAAAGTACAGTGCCCAGATCAGCACGGAAAGCTAATATGGGTTGAGAATTGTTTCACATCCTAGGCAAACGCACTGCCCAGATCAGCGTGGAGAGTTAATGAGAGTTGAGCATTGTTTGACATTATGAACAATTACACTGCCCAGCTCAGCGTGAGAAGCTGATACGAGTTGAGTTTTGTTCCACATCATAGGCAAACACACTGTCCAGCTCTGCGTGGAGAGCTTATAAGAGTTGAGTTTGGTTTCCCATCATAGGCAAACACATTGCCCAGCTCAGCGTGTAGAGCAAATAGGAGTTGAATTTTTTTTTACATTGTAGGTCAACACATTTCTCTGCTCAGCGTGAAGAGATAGAAGGAATTGAATTTTGTTTACATCATTGGTCAACAAACTGCCCTGCTCAGCGTGAAGAGCTAATAAGATTAGAGTTTTGTTTCACATCATAGGCAAAAACACTGCCCAGCTCAGCGAGTAGAGCTAATAAGAGTTGAGTTCTGCTTCACATCATAGACAAACACGCTTTTCAGCTTAACGTTGAGATCTAATAGGAGTTCATTTTATTTTACATGATAGGCAAACACACTGCCCAGCTAAGCGTTCAGAGCTAATGGGAATTGAATTTTATTTTACATCATAGGTCAACCCACTGCCCTGCTCAGCGTGAAGAGCTAATATGAGTTGAGTTTTGTTTCACATCGTAGGCAAACACACTGTCCAGCTCAGCGAGTAGAGCTAAGATGAGTTAAATTTGTTTCATTTCATAGTCAAACATACTGTTCAGCTCAGCGTGGAGAGCTAATAAGATTTGAGTAATTATTCATATCAAAGGTAAACATACCGCCCATCTGGGCGTGAAGAGCTTATAAGAGTTGAGTTTTGACTTACATCATAGGCAAACACACTGTCTTGCTTATCGTGGAGAGCTAATAAGTGTTGAGTTTTGTTTCACATCATAGGCAAACACGCTGCCCAGCTCAGCGTGGAGAGCTAAAAAGTGTTGGGCTTCGTTCCACATCGTTGTCAAACACACTACCCAGCTTAGCGTGTAGAGCAAAAAACAGTTAATTTTTGTTTTATATCATAATCAAACACACTGCCCAGCTCAACGGGGAGAGCTAAAAAGAGTTGAGTTTTGTAAAACATCATGGGAAAACACACTACGTAACTTGCGTGGAGAGCTAATACGAGATGAGTTTTGCATCATAGGCAAATACACTGCCCAGCTCAGCGTGGAGAGCTAATATGATATGAGTTCAGTTTCACATCAGAGGCAAACACACTGCCCAGTTCAGCGTGGAGAGCTAATAAGTGTTGAGTTTCGTTTCACATCATAGGTAAACACACTGCCCTGCTCGGCGTGAGGAGCAAATAAAAGTTGAGTTTTGTTTCACATCGTAAGCAAACACACTGCCCTGCTAAGCGTGGGGAGCTAATAAGAGTTGAGTTATGTTTTACATCTATGGCAAACACACTGCTCAGTTCAGCGTGGTGAGCGAATATGAGTAGAGTTTAGTTTCACATCACAGACAAACACGCTTTCCAATTCAGCGTTGAAATCTAATAGGTGCGGAGTTTTGTTTCATATCATAGTCAGACATGCTATCCAACTCAATGGGGAGACCTAATAAGAGTTGAGTTTTGTTTCATATCATTGATAAACATACTGCCCAGCTCAACGTGAAGAGCTAATATGGGTTGAGGTTTGTTTCGCATCATAAGCAAACACACTGCCCAGCTTAGCGTTTAGAGGTAATAAGAGTTGAGTTTTGTTTGACATCATAGGTAAACGCACTGTCCAGCTCAGCGAGGTAAGCTAATATGAGTTAAGTTCATTTTCACATCATAGGAAACACACTGCCCAGCTCAGCGTTGTGACCTAATAAAAGTTGAGGTATTTTTTACATCATAGGCAGACACACTGCCCAGCTCAGCGTGTAGAGCTCATAAGAATTGAGTTATGCTGTACATCATATTCAAACACACTGCACAGCTCAGCGTTAAGATCAAATAGGAGTTGAGTTTTGTTTCACATCATAGACAAACACGCTTTCCAGGTCAGCGTTGAGATATAATATGGGTTGATCTTATTTTACATTATAGGCCAGCTCAGCGTTCATAGCTAATAAGAATTGAATTTTGTTTCGCATCATAGGTCAACACACTGCCCTGCTCAGAGGGAAAAGCTAATAGGAGTTGAGTTTTGTTTCACATCGTAGGCAAATACACTGACCAGCTCAGCGAGTAGAGCTAATAATAGTTAAGTTTTGTTTCACATCATAGTCAAACATGCTGTCCAGCTCAGCGTGGAGAGCTAATAAGAGTTGAGTATTGTTTCATATCATAGGTAAACATACTGCCCACCTGAGCTTGAGGAGCTTTCAAGAATTGAGTTTTGACTTACATCATAGGCAAACACACTGTCCTGTTAATCTTGGAGAGTTAATAAGTGTTGAGTTTTGTTTCACATCATAGTTAAACACGCTGTCCAACTCAGCGTGGAGAGCTTATAACAGTTGATTTTCTATTCACATCATAGTCAAACATGTTGCCCAGCTCAGAGTGGAGAGATGATAAGAGATGAGTTATGTTTCAAATCATAGGCAAGCATATAGCCCAGCTCAGCGTGGAGAGCTAATAAAATTTGAGTTTGGTTTCACATCGTAGGTAAGCACACTGCCCAGTTCAGCGTGGAGAGCAAATAGGAGTTGATACATGTTTCACATCATAGGCAAACACACTAACCAGCTCAGCGTGGTGAGCTAAGAAGAGTTGAGTTTTGTTCCACATCATAGGCAAACACACTGACCAGCTCAGCGTGAAGAGCTAATAAGAGTTGAGGTTTATTTTACATCATAGGCAAACATAATGCCCAGCTCAGCGTGGGGAGCTAATATGGGTTGAGGTTTATTTCACATCATAGGCGAACACGCTGCCCAGCTCAGCGTGGAGAGCTAATAAGAGTTAAGTTTCGTTTCACATCATAGGGAAACACACTGCCCAGCTCAGCGTTGGGATCTAATAAAAGTTGAGTTATGTTATACATCATTGGCAAACACACTGCCCAGCTCAGCGTGAGAAGTTGATTAGAGTAGAGTTTAGTATCACATCACAGTCAAACATGCTGTCCAGCTCAGCGTGGAGAGCTAATAAGAGTTGAGTTTTGTTTCATATCATAGCGTAACATACTTCCCCGCTCGGCATGAAGAGCTAATATGGGTTGAGTTTTGTTTCACAACATAGGCCAACACACTGCTCAGCTCAGCGTGGAGAGCTAATAAGAATTTAGTTTTATTTTACATCTTAGGCAATCACACTGTCCAGCTCAGCGTGGAGAGCTAATAAGAGTTGAGTTTTGTTTCCCAGCACAGGCAAACAAAATGCCCAGCTCAGCGTAGAGAGCTAATAGGAGTTGAGTTTGATTTCACATCATATCTAAACAAACTGCCCAGCTCAGCGTGATTAGCTATTAGGAGTTGAAATTCGTTTCATATCATAGGGAAACACACTGCCCAGCTCAGCGTTGATACCTAAAAAAAAGTTAATTCTGTTATACATCATAAGCAAACACACTGCCCAGCTCAGCGTGGAGACCGAATATGAGTTGAGTTTTGTCTCACATCATGGGCAAACACACTGCCCAGCTCAGCATTCTTTGCTAATAGGAGTTGAATTCTGTTTAATATCATCGTGCAACACAATGTCCAGCTCAGCTTGGAGAGCTAATAGGAGTTAGATTTTATTTTACCTCATAGGCAAGAACGCTGCCCAATTTAGCGTGGAGAGCTGATAAGAGTTTAGTTATGTTGCACATCGTCAGCAAACACACTGCCCAGTTCAGCGTGGAGAGCGAATACGAGTAGAGTTTAGTTTCACATCACAGACAAACACGCTTTCCAGCTCAGTGTTGAGATCTAATAAGGTTTGAGTTTTGTTTCACATCATAGTCAGACATGCTGTCCAGCTCAGCGGGGAGACCTAATAATAGTTGAGTTATGTTTCATAATATAGGTAAACATGCTGCCCAGCTCAGCGTGAAGAGCTGATATGTGTTGAGGCTCGTTTCACATCAAATGCAAACACACTGCCCAGTTTAGCGTGGAGAGCTAATCCGAATCCAGTTTTGATTTACGTCACAAGCCCTCACACTGCCCAGCTCAGCGTGGAGATCTGATAGGAGTTGAGATTTTTTCCCTGCATAGGCAATCACGCTGCCCAGTTCAGCGTGGAGACCTAATCAGAGTTGAGTTTTGTTTCACATCGAAGGAAAACACACTGCCCAGCTCAGCGTGTAGAGCTAATATGAGTTGGGTTTTGTTTCACATCATAGTCAAACATTCTGTCCAGCTCAGCGTGGAGAGCTAATAGGAGTTGAGTTTTTATTCCCATCATAGGCGAACGTAATGCCCAGCTCAGCGGAGAGAGCTAATTGGAGTTGAGTTTAATTGCACATCATATGTAAACATACTGCCCAGCTCGGCGTGGAGAGCAATTAAGAGTTAAAACTCGTTTCATATCATAGGAAAACACACTGCCCAGCTCAGAGTTGAGACCTAAAAAAAGTTGATTCTGTTTCACATCAGAAACAAACACACTGCCCAGTTCAGTGTGGAAAGCGAATGGGGGTTCAGCTTTGTTTCGCATCATAGACAAACACGCTTTCCAGCTCAGCGTGGAGATCTAATAAGAGTTCAGTTTTATATTACATCATGGGCAAACACACTGCCCAGCTCAGAGTTCAAAGCTAATAAGAGTTGAATTTTGTTTTACATCATCGTGCAACACACTGTCCAGCTCAGCGTAATGAGCTAATAGGAGTTAGATTTTATTATACATCATAGGCAAGAACACTGCCCAGCTCAGCGTGGAGAGCAAATATGAGTTATGTTTCATTTCACATCATAGGGAAACACACTGCCCAGCTCAGCGTGGAGACCTCATAAAAGTTGAGTTAGGCTTTACATCATAGGCAAACACACTATCCAGCTCAGCGTGTAGAGCTAATAAGAGTTGAGTTTTGTTTTACATCATATTCAATAACACAGCTTAGCTCAGCGTGGAGAGCAAATAGGAGTTGAATTTTGTTTCACATCTTGGGTCAAGACACTGGCCTGCTCAGCGTGAAGAGCTAATAAGAATTGAGTTATGTTGCACAACGTCAGCAAACACACTGCCCAGTTCAGAGTGGAGAGCTAATAAGAGATGAGTTTAATTTCCCATCAGAGGCAAACACACTGCCCAGTTCAGCGTGGAGAGCTGATAAGTGTTGGGTTTTGTTTCACATCATAGGCAAACACACTGCCCAGTTCAGCGTGGAGAGCGAATATGAGTAGTGTTTAGTTGCACATCACAGACAAACACGCTTTCCAGCTCAGCGTTGAGATCTAACATGAGTTGAGTTTTATTTAACATCATAGTCAGACATGCTGTCCAGCTCAGCAGGGAGACCTAATAATAGTTGAGTTATGTTTCATATCATAGGTAAACACACTGCCCACTTCAGCATGGAGAGCTAATAAGTGTTGAATTTCGTTTCACATCACAGGCAAACACGCTGCCCAGCTCAGCGTGGAGAGCTAATAAGAGTTAAGTTTCGTTTCACATCATAGGGTAACACACTGCCCAGCTCAGCGTTGGGACCTAATAATAGTTGAGTTATGTTATACATCATTGGCAAACAAACTGCCCAGTTCAGCGTGGGGAGCGAATATGAGTAGAGTTTAGGTTCACATCACAGACAAACACGCTTTCCAGCTCAGCGTTGAGATCTAACATGAGTTGAGTTTTATTTTACATCACAGGCAAACACACTGCCCAGCTCAGCGTGTTCAGCTAATAAGAGTTGAATTTTATTTTATATCATAGTCAAACATGCTGTCCAGCTCAGCGTGGAGAGCTAATAAGAGTTGAGTAATGTTTCATATCATAGGGAAACATACTTCCCCGCTCGGCGTGGAGAGCTAATATGAGTTGAGTTTCGTTACACATCATAGGTGAACACACTCTCCAGCTCAGCGTTGAGACCTAATAAAAGTTTAGTTAGGCTTTACATCATAGGCAAACACACTACCCAGATCAGCATGTAGAGTCAATAAGAGTTGAGTTTTGTTTCACATCATATTCGAACACACTGCTTATCTTAGCGTAGAAAGCAAATAGGAGTTGAATATTGTTCCACATCATAGGTCAACATACTGCCCTGCTCAGCGTGAAGAGCTAATAAGAGTTGAATTATGTTGCACATCGTCGGCAAACACACTGCCCAGCTCAGCGTGGAGAGCTAATAAGAGATGAGTTTAGTTTTACATCATAGGGAAACACACTGCCAGCTCAGCGGTGAGACCTAATAAAAGTTGAGTTTTGTTTCACATCATAGGGAAACACACTATCCAGCTCAGTGTGTAGAGTTAATATGAGTTGAGTTCTGTTTGACATCATAGGTAAACACACTGCTAAGCTCAGCGTGGTGAGCTAATATGAGTTAGGTTTACTTTCACATCATAGGAAACACACTGCCCAGCTCAGCGTTGTGACCTAATAAATGTTAAGTTATGTTTTACATCATAGGCAAACACACTGCCCAGCTCAGCGTGTAGAGCTGATAAGAGTTGAGTTTTGTTTCCCATCATAGTAAAACATGCTGTCCAGCTTAGCGTGGAGAGCTAAGGAGATGTGATTTTTTCTCACATCATAGCAAACACACTAACCAGCTCGCGTGGGGAGCTAATAGTATTTGAGTTTTGGTTTCACATCATAGGCAAGTACACTGCCGAGCAGGGCGTGGAGAGCTGAAAATTGTTTAGGTTCATTTCAATTCACTGGCAAACACACTGCCCAGCTCAGCGTGGAGAGCTAATAAGAGTTGAGCATTATTTCACATCATAGGAAAACACACAGCTCAGCTTAGCGTGAGGAGCTAATAAGAGTTGAGCTTTGTTTCACATCATAGACAAACTCATTTTCCAGCTCAGCGTTGAGATCTTATATGAGTTGATCTTATTTTACATTATAGGCAAACACACTGCCCAGCTCAGCGTTCATAGCTAACAAGAATTGAATTTTGTTGCGCATCATAGGTCAACACACTGCTCTGCTCAGAGCGAAAAGCTAATAAGAGTTGAGTTTTGTTTCACATCGTAGGCAAATACACTGACCAGCTCAGCGAGTAGAGCTCATAAGGGTAAGGTTTTGTTTCACATCATAGTCAAACATGCTGTCCAGCTCAGCGTGGAGAGCAAATAAGAGTTGAGTATCGTTTCATATCATAGGTAAACACACTGCCCACCTGAGCTTGAGGAGCTTATAAGAATTGAGTTTTGCCTTACATCATAGGCAAACACACTGTTCTGTTAATCTTGGAGAGCTAATAAGTGTTGAGTTTTGTTTCACATCATAGTTACACACGCTGTCCAACTCAGCGTGGAGAGCTTATAACAGTTGATTTTTGATTCACATCATAGTCAAACATGTTGCCCAGCTTAGAGTGGAGAGCTGATAAGATATGAGGTATGTTTCACATCATAGGCAAGCACATAGCCCAGCTCAGCGTGGAGAGCTAATAAAATTTGAGTTTGTTTTCACATCGTAGGTAAGCACACTGCCCAGTTCAGTGTGGAGAGAAAATAGGAGTTGATATATGTTTCACATCATAGGCAAACACACTAACCAGCTCAGCGTGGTGAGCTAAGAAGAGCTGAGTTTTATTTTACATCATAGGCAAACACACTGTCCAGCTCAGCGTGTACAGCTAATAGGAGTTGAGTTTTATTTCACATCATAGTCAAACATGCTGTCCAGCTGAGCGTGGCAAGCTAATAAGAGTTGAGTAATGTTTCATATCATAGGAAAACATACTTCCCCGCTCGGCGTGGAGAGCTAATATGAGTTGAGTTCCGTTCACATTATAGGTAAACACACTGCCCAGCTCAGCGTTGAGACCTAATAAAAGTTTAGTTAGGCTTTACATCATAGGCAAACACACTACCCAGGTCAGCATGCAGAGCTAATAAGAGTTGAGTTTTGTTTCACTTCATATTCGAACACACTGCTTATCTTAGCGTAGAAAGCAAATAGGAGTTGAATATTGTTCCACATCATAGGTCAACATACTGCCCTGCTCAGCGTGAAGAGCTAATAAGAGTTGAGTAATCTTTCACATCATAGCAAGCACACTGACTAGCCCAGCGTGGAGAGCTAATAAGAGTTGAGTTTGGCTTCCCCGTGTAGGTAAGCACACTGCCCAGTTCAGCGTGAAGAGCAAGTAGGAGTTGAGTTATGTTGCACATCATAGGCAAACACACTAACCAGCTCAGCGTGGAGAGCTAAGAGCAAACCCGCTGCCCAGCTCAGTGTGGAGAGCTAATAAGAGTTTAGTTTTGTTTCACATCATAGGCAAACACACTGCCCAGTTTAGCGTGGGGAGCTAATACGAGTTGAGTTTTATTTTACATTGTTGGCAAACATACTGCCGCCCTCAGCGTGGAGAGCTAAGAAGAGTTGAGTTTTGTTTAACATCATAGGCAAACACATTGCCCAGCTAAGCGTGGAGAGCTAATAGGAGTTGAGTTTTGTATCACATCATAGGGAAACACACTACCCAGCTCAGCGTGTAGAGTTAATATGAGTCGAGTTGTGTTGCACATCATATTCGAACACACTGCCCAGCTCAGCGTGGAGAGCAAATAGGAGTTGAATTTTCTTTCATATCATAGTCAAACATGCTGTCCAGCTCAGCGTGGAGATCTAATAAGAGTTGAGTTATCTTCACATCATAGCCAAACACACTATCCAGCTCAGCATGGAGAGCTAATGGGATTTGAGTCTTGTTTCACATCATAGGAAAGTACACTGCCCAGTTCAGAGTGGGGAGCTAATATGGTTGAGGTTTGTTTCAAATCATAGGCAAACGCACTGCCCAGCTCAGCGTGGAGAGTTAATAAGAGTTGAGCATTGTTTCACATCATAGACAATTACACTGCCCAGCTCAGCGTGAGAAGCTGATAAGAGTAGAGTTTTGTTCCACATCATAGGCAAACACACTGCCCAGTTCAGCGTGGAGAGCTAAAAAGAGTTGAGTTTTGTTTCCCATCATAGGCAAACACATTGCCCACCTCAGCATGGAGTGCTAATACGAGTTGAGTTTTGGAAAACACACTGGCTTTCAGCGTGGAGAGCTAATAAGAGTTAAGTTTCGTTTCACATCATAAGGAAACACACTGCCCAGCTCAAAGTTGACACCTAAGAACAGTTGAGTTTTGTTTTACATCATAGGCAAACCCACTGCTAAGTTTAGCGTGGACAGCGGGTATGAGTTGAGTTTAGTTACACATCACAGACAAACACGCTTTCCAGCTCAGCGTTGAGATCTAACAAGAGTTAAGTTATATTTTACATCATAGGCAAACACACTGTCCAGCTCAGCGTTCAGAGCTAATATGAGTTCAATTTTGTTTATCATCATAGGTCAATACACTGTCCGGCTCAGCGTGTACAACTAATAAGAGTTGAGTTTTGTTTCACATCATAGTCAAACAGGCTGTCCAGCTCAGTGTGGAGAGCTTTAAAGAGTTGAGTTATGTTCCATATCATAAGGAAACATACTTCCCCGCTCGGCATAATGAGCTAATATAAGTAGAGTTTTGTTTCACTACATAGGCCAACACACTGCCCAGCTCAGCGTGGAGAGCTAATAAGAATTTAGTGTTATTTCACATCATTAGCAATCACACTGCCCAGCTCTGTGTGGAGAGCTAATATGAGTTGAGTTCTGTTTCCCATCATAGGCAAATATAATGATCAGCTCAGCGGAGAGAGCTAATAGGAGTTGAGTTTAATTTAACATCATATTTAAACAAACTGCCCAGCCCAGCGTGGAGAGCTATTTAGAGTTTAAATTCGTTTCATATCATAGGGAAACACACTGCCAAGCTCAGCGTGGAGAGCTATTAAGAGTTTAGTGTTATTTCACATCATTAGCAATCACACTGCCCAGTTCAGCGTGGAGAGCTGATAAGTGTTAATTTTTGTTTCACATCATAGACAAACACGTTGCCCAACTCAGCGGAGAGCTAATAGGAGTTAAGGTTTGTTCTACATCGTTGGCATACACACTACCCAGCTCAACGTGTTGAGCTAATAAGAATTGAGTTTTGTTTTATATCATATTCAAACACACTGTCCAACTCAACGCGGAGAGCTCATAACAGTTGAGATTTGATTCACATCATAGTCAAACATGCTGCCCAGCTCAGCGTGGAGAGCTGATAGGAGATGAGTTATGTTTCACATCATAGGCAAGCTCACTGACCAGCCCAGCGTGGAGAGCTAATAAGAGTTGAGTTTGGTTTCCCCGCGTAGGTAAGCACACTGCCCAGTTCAGCGTGGAGAGCAAATAGGAGTTGAGTTATGTTGCACATCATAGGCAAACACACTAACCAGCTCTGCGTGGAGAGCAAAGAGCATACCCGCTGCCAAGCTCAGTGTGGAGAGCTAATAAGAGTTGAGTTTTGTATCACATCATAGGCAAACACGCTGCCTAGCTCAGCGTGGAGAACCAATAGGAGTTGAGTTTTTTTCACATCATAGACAAACACACTATCCAGCTCTGCGTGGAGAGCTAATGGAATTTCAGTCTTGTTCCACATTTTAGGAAAATACACTGCCCAGCTCAGCGTTGAGAGCTAATATGGGTTGAAGTTTGTTTCACATCATAGCAAACACACTGCCCAGCTAAGCGTGGAGAGTTAATACGAGTTGAGCATTGTTTCACATCATAGGCAAACACACTTCCCAGCTCAGCACTAGGAGCTAATAGGAGTTGAGTTTTGTTTCACATCACAGGCAAACACACTGCCCAGTTCAGCGTAGGGAGCTAATATGATTTAGTTTAATTTTACATCGTTGACAAACACACTGCCGCCCTCAGCGTGGAGAGCTAAGAAGAGTTGAGTTTTGTTTAACATCAAAGGTAAACACAATGCCCAGCTAAGCGTGGAGAGCTAATAGCAGTTGAGTTTTGTATCACATCATATAAAAACTCACTGCCCAGCTAAGCGTGGAGAGCTAATAAGAGTTGAGTTTGGTTTCACATCGTAGGCAATAACACTGCCCCGCTTAGCATAGAGAGCTAATAAGAGATGGGTTTAGTTTCACATCATAGACAAACACACTAACCAGCTTAGCGTGGTGAGCTAAGGAGAGTTGAGTTTTTTCACCTCATAGGCTAACCCACTGCAAAGCTCAGTGTGGAGAGCGAATGAGATTTGAGTCTTGTTTCACATCATAGGCAAACACATTGCCCAGCTCAACGTGGAGAGCTAATGGGGTTTGAGTCTTCTTTCACATCATTGGCAAGTACGCTGCCCAGCTCAGCGTTGAGAGCTAATGGGATTTGAGTCTTCTTTCACATCATTGGAAAGTACACTGCCCTGCTCAGCGTGGCGAGCTAATATGGGGTAAGGTTTGTTCCACATCATAGCGAAACACACTGCTAGCTCAGCGTTGAGACCTAATAAAAGTTGAGTTATGTTTTACATCATAGGCAAACACACTACCCAGCTCAGCGTGTAGATTTAATATGAGTTGAGTTTTGTTTAACATCAAATTCAAACACACTGCCCTGCAAAGCGTGGCGAGCTAATGAGAGTTGAGTTTTGATTCACATCATAGGCAAGCACACTGCCCAGGTTAGCGTGGAGAGCTGATAAGAGTTGAGTTTGGTTTCACATCATAGGCAAACACACTGTCCAGCTCAGCGTGGAGAGCTAATAAGAGTTAAGCATTGTTTCACATAATGGGCAAACACTCAACTCTTATTTGCTCAGCGTGGAAGCAAATAAGTGTTGAGTTTTGTTCAACATCATAGGCGAACACACTAACCAGCTCAGCGTGGAGAGCTAATACGAGTTAAGTTTCGTTTCACATCATAGGGAGACACACTGCCCAGCTCAGCGTTGAGACCTAATAAATGTTTAGTTATATTCTACATCATAGGCAAACACACTGCCCAGTACAGCGTGGAGACCGAATATGAGTTGAGTTTACTTTCACATCACAGACAAACACGCTATCCAGCACACCGTTGAGATCTAATAGGAGTTGAGTTTCATTTTACATCATAGGCAAACACACTGCCCGGTTCAGCGTGGAGACTAAATAGGAGTTACAATTTGTTTCACATCATAGGCAAACACACTGCCCAGCTCAGCGTGGAGAGCTATGAAGAGATGAGCAATGTTTCACATCATAGGCATACACACATCTGAGCTCTGCGTGAGGAGCTAATAAGAGTTGAGTTTTGTATCATATCATAGGCAAACACGCTACCCAGCTCAGCGTGGTGAACAAATCAGAGTTGAGCTTTTTTCCCATCATAAACAAGCGCACTTACCAGCTCAGCGTGGAGAGCAAATGGGATTTGAGTCCTCATTCAAATCATAGGCAAATACACTGCCCAGCTCAGCGTGGAGAGCTAATATGGGTTAAGTTTTGTTTCACATCATAGGCAAACACACTGACCAGCTCAGCGTGGAGAGCTAATAAGAGATGAGCAATGTTTCACATCATAGGCATACACACATCTGAGCTCTGCGTGAGGAGCTAATAAGAGTTGAGTTTTGTTTCCCATCATACGCAAACACACTGCACAGCTCAGCGTGGAAAGCTAACATGAGTTCATTTTTGTTCCACATCATTGGCAAACACACTGCCCAGCTCAGCGTTGAAACCTCATAAAAGATGAGTTATGACAAACTCATCTTAGACAAACACGTTTTCCAGCACGGCGTTGAGATCTAATATGAGTTGCGTTTTGTTTCACATCATAGTCAAATATGCTGTCCAGCTCAGTGAGGAGACCTAACAAAAATTGAATTAGGTTTCATATCATAGGTATACATACAGTCCAGCTCGACGTGAGGAGCTAAGATGGGTTGAGCTTTGTTTCATATCATGAGCAAACGAACTGCCCATCTCAGCGTGTAGAGCTAATAAGAACCTAGTCTTGTTTGTCGTAACAGGCAAACACACCGCCCAGCTCAGCGTGGAGACCTATGAGTTGTTGATTTTTTTTCCTTCATAGGCAAACACACTGCCCAGTTCAGCGGGGAGAGCTGATGAGAGTTGAGTTTAGTTACGCATCACAGGCAAACACACTGCCCAGTTCAGCGAGGAAATCTAATAAGAGATGAGTTTCGTTGCCTATCACAGGCAAACACGCTGCCCACCTCGGTATGGAGCGCTAATAAGGGTTGAGTTCTGTTTCTCGTCACAGGCAAACACAATGCCCAGCTTAGCGTGGAGAGCTAATATGAGTTGAGTTTTGTTTCACATCATAGGTAAACACACTGTCCAGCTTAGCGTGGAGAGCAAATAGGAATTGATTTCGTTTTCACATCATAGGCAAGCACACTAACCAGCTAAGCGTAGAGAGCTAATAAGAGTTAAGCATTATTTCACATCATAGGAAAACACACAGCAGCTCAGCGTGAGGAGCTAATAAGAGATGAGTTTTGTTTCCATCTTAGGCAAACACACTTCCCAGCTCAGCGTGGTGAGCTAATCGGAGTTTAGTTTTGTTTCACATTATAGGTAAACACAGTGCCCAGCTCAGCGTGGAGAGCTAATATGAGTTAAGTTTCGTTTCACATCATAAGGAAGCAAACTGCCTAGCTCAGCGATGAGACCTAATGAAAGTTGAGTTAGGATTTACATCATAGGCAAACACACTGCACAGATCAGCGTGGATATCAAATGAAAGATGAGTTTTATTACACATCACATGCAAACACACTGCCCAGTACAGCGTAAAGAGCTTATAAGAATTGAGTTTTGATTTATATCATAGGCAAACACACTGCCCTGCTCAGCGTGGAGAGCTAATAAGAGTTTAGTTTGGTTTTGCATCATTGGCGAACACACCGCCCAGCTCAGCGTTGAGAGCTAATAAGTGATGAGGTATGATTCACATCATTGGCAAACACACTGCCCAGTTCAGCGTGGTGAGCTAATAAGAGTTGAGTTTTTTTTACCTCGTAGGCAAACACACTGCCCAGCTCAGTGTGTAGAGCTATTAAGAGTTGCGTTTTGTTTCACATCATAGTCAAACATGCTGTCCAGCTCAGCGTGGAGAGCTAACAAGAGTTGAGGTATGTTTTAAATCATAGGGAAACATACTTTCAGCTCGACGTGAAGAGCTAATTTGGGTTGAGGTTTGTTTAACATCATAGGCAAACACACTGCCAAGCTCAGAGGGGAGAGCTAATAGGAGTTCAGTTTAATTTCACATAATATTTAAGCACACTGCTCAGCTCAGCGTGGAGAGCTATTGAGAGTTAAAATTCGTTTCACATTATAGGTAAACACACTTTCCAGCTCAGCGTGGAGAGCTAATATGAGTTAAGTTTCATTTCACATCACAGGCAAACACGCTGCCCAGCTCAGCGTGGAGAGATAATGAGACTTGAGCATTGTTTCACATCAGAAACAAACACACTGCCCAGCTCATCGTGAGGAGCTAATGAGAGTTGAGTTTGATTTTACATCATAGGCAAACACACTGCCCAGCTCAGCGTGGACAGCTAATGAGAGTTGAGTTTAGTATCACATCAAAGGCAAACACACTGTCTAGCTCAGCGTGGAGAGCTAATAGGGGTTGAGTCTTCTATCGCATCACAGGTAAACACACTGCCCAGCTCAGCGTGGAGAGCTATTATTTTTAAAGTTCTGTTTCTCATCATAGGCAAACACTCTGCCCAACTTAGCTTATAGAGCTGATAAGAGCTTACTTTTGTTTCACATCATAGGCAAACACACCGCCCAGCTCAGCGCAGAGAGCTATTTAGAGTTGAGTTTTGTTTCACATCAAGGCAAACACAATGCCCAGCTCAGCGTGGAGATCTAATAAGACTTTAGTTTTGTTTTACATCATAGGCCAACACACTGCCCAGCTCAGCGTGGAGAGCTAAAAAGAGTTGAGTTTTAATTCCCATCATAGCCAAACACGCTGCTCAGCTGAACGTGGAGAGCTAATAAGTGTTGAGCATTGTTGCACATCATTGGCAAACACACTGCCAACCTCAGCATGGAGAGGTAATAGGAGTTGAGTTTTATTTTACATCATAGTCAAACATGCTGTCCAGCTTAGCGTGGAAAGCTGAAATGGGCGGAATTTTTCTTCATATCATAGGTAAACATACTGCCCAGCTTGGCGTTCATAGCATATAAGAGTAGAGTTTTGATTTACATCTTAGGCAAACAGACTGTCTTTCTCAGCGTGGAGAGCTCATAGGAGTTGAGTTTGGTTCTCATCATAGGCAAACACACTGCCCAGCTCAGCGTGGAGAGCTAATAAGAGATTATTTTTTATATATCATAGGCAAACACGCTGCCCAGCTCAGCGTGGAGAACTAATATGAGTTGAGCATTTTCACATCATAGACAAACACACTAACCAGCTCACCATGGAGAGCTAATGGGATTTGAGTTTTGTTTCACATCATAAACAAGTAAAAGGCTTAGTTCAGAGTGGAAAGCTAATATGGGTTGAAGTTTGTTTCACATCATAGGCAAACACACTGCCCAGCTCAGCGGGGAGAGCTAATAGGAGTTGAGTCTTCTTTCGCAACATGGGTTAACACACCGCCCAGCTCAGCGTGAAGAGCTATTGATTTTTGAGTTCTGTTTCTCATTATAAGCAAACACTCTGCCCAACTTAGCGTGGAGAGCAGATAGGAGCTTACTTTTGTTTCACATCATAGGCAAACATACTGCCAAGCTCAGCGTTCAGAGCTAATGAGAGTTTAATTTTGTTTTACATCATAGGTCAACACACAGCCCCGCTCAGCAAGGCGAGCTAATAAGAGTTGAGTTTTGTTTCACATCGTGGGCAAACACACTGCTAGCTCAGTGCATAGAGCTAATAAGAGTTTAGTTTTATTGTACATCATAGGCAAACACGCTGCCCAGCTCAGCGTGAAGAGCAGACAGGAGTTGAGTTTATTACACATCATGGGCAAACACACTGCCCTGCTCAGCGTGGAGAGCTAATAAGAGTTGAGTTTGGTTTTGTATCATTGGCAAACACACCGCCCAGCTCAGCGTGGAGAGCTAATAAGTGATGAGGTAAGATTCACATCATTGGCAAACACCCTGCCCAGTTCAGCGTGGTGAGCTAATAAGCGTTAGGTTTTTTTTTACATCGTAGGCAAACACACTGCCCAGCTCAGCGTGTAGAGCTATCAAGAGTTGCGTTTTGTTTCACATCATAGTCAAACATGCTGTCCAGCTTATCGTGGAGCGCTAACAAGAGTTGAGGTATGTTTCAAATCATAGGGAAACATACTTTCAGCTCGGCGTGAAGAGCTAATATGGGTTGAGGTTTGTTTAACATCATAGGCAAACACACTGCCAAGCTCAGAGGGGAGAGCTAATAGGAGTTCAGTTTAATTTCACATAATATTTAAGCA
>SDVV010001804.1:0-24563 GCA_016164225.1 Gammarus roeselii
TAATTTAATCTGATACAAATTTGAGTGACCCTACAGGATAAGACACACGAGTCAAATCAGTAAGCGCCTCAGAAATAACATTTTTTTTAACAAATCTCCCTTTTGGAGTGTACAGCATACCTCTTCAACGTCCTGATATTGATGACCTAGCGTGGGCATTTGATCCGATGCGTTTTCTGCAAATATCCTGCTTTCTGCACCAGAACATCAGCATCTCAACAATATGACAACGAACTACCAAACGCTTTTTCGCATCTAAGAAACCTAAATTGATAGGAGTGTCCCAAAACATACTTCTGGTGGTTTCTGCTATTTGTTTCAATGCAAATATCGCTATTCAAGGCACTTATTGAAACCAATTTGACTGTCCCATGAGAAAAAATGCGTTCGCAATCTTGCAAGACTGATTTGCTCCAGACTTTGAATACTGAGGTGGCAACAGCAACGGGACGATAATTATTTATGTGCGACGGGTCCTTCGTTTTGCATTTTTGAAGGGGAAGAGCAATTACATGCATCACATCTCTGGGCAACTGCTTTGCTTGTGTGCAGCCGTGGAGGAAGGGAGGCATGCTTATTCACATCTTCAGGAATGTCATGATTTCCAACCACCTTTTTTATTAATCTTACAATAGCCGTATAAAGTTGGGCACGCTGATCGGTTCGTTTACGACAGAAACATTGATTTTATCGTCTTTACCACAATCTTTATTTCTATCCGGGACTACGCTGCTTCGTGGAGACAGGTTGTTTTACAAGAAACAATGAGTTTATTACGGTATAATGGGGAAATTTGAGAAAATTCGCCAAGCTGCCGCATTTGCATTGTTCTATTTATTATGTGCTTCACGTTATCTAGGTGGTTGGGAGTTATCCTCGAGTATTCTGTGCACAAGCGGTAAATGAATTATTATTCTTTAAGGTAGAAAAACTTCCAGTTTTAATTATTCTTATGAGGAATTGACTCGAATCCTTTTCTGTTCACTTTACTGCCACACATCGTTGCATTAGGATGTTATATGGGAGTTCATGATAGAGAAGCAATCCCGGTTGCGTATGATGATAAATTTTTCATATAGGGTGGAGGCCAGTTTAGCGAGGGTGTCTGCCTGCTCGTCCCCTTTATTCCCGCGTGACCTTGGACCGAGCGCAATTCGACCGCGTGGTCTGTCTCGGACATCGGAAATATGTCTTGTGTTTTACGTAGAGCGGATGTGTATAGTGAATTTTTTTAAACAAAGGGAGGTCATTTATAAATTCGATGGGAATGGAATGGATCGCGCCGGTTGTGATGCGAACAGCGCTGATTGCGATGGTCGAGAGGGGTTCAAGGTCTGTTTTGGCGGCTGAGTTGTAACGACAGCCCCATTGTTAAGACGTGAATGAACTACTAACGAGTTACTTAGAGGATAACAAACATCGTCCTTCGACCGCGGGTCTGCAGAGCTACAATGAGAGGTCACCACGTGAGTTTAGGGTACCACACGAGACCCAGCAACAAGATGAGCAGCGCGGTAGGTCTGGGTTTGGTCTAGGCTGGATTTGAAAGAAAATGCACATTCCTAGTTTTAGATGACAATAATCTGAATACGTTTAGCAAAGCCCAATTCCCAGCTTTATTTAGGCACTTATATGGTTCGTGTTTAATTGTCAAACGGCAAGGGTGTTTGTAGCCTATTTTCTAAGTCGTCCACGTATAGTGAAGAATCAGTCTTCCGTCGCTCCACTGAGAGACCTCAATCAGTATGGTACGGTTTTGCAGAAATTGGTGGATGTAGAGTGACAGGCAAATACTGGTTCTAGTCGCGAAGAGGCGTTTATCGCAAGTATTGGTGATATGGTTGAAGGCAGGTGTGGGACTTTTACAGCGTCTGTAAAGAAAACCATTCACTTCGACAAACTCAAATTCAGGGCCGTCTTTAAGGAGTTGCACACATTTTGTACGTTCACTTTCTCGGATCTTAGCCAAAGTCGGACATGACTTTTGCAAAATAACAAATTCTACCATGGTAACAATAGTTTCGGCACCAAGCGGTAAAACAAGTGGTCGCACAGAACTGTGACCTTTGGCGTGAAAACGCGTACCGACTGCTTGGACAGTCTCAGGATTAACGACTGTCGACAGCATCGAATTCACTACCACCAGTACCGACATATTTATGGTTACCAACACTTGGGGCATTACCCAATAGAACGGAACAAAATTTTATCGGGGCTCGCCCCACATCGATGAAACCTTCAAAAAATGGACATCTAATGTAACGCTTCACCAATGGAAACATACTCTCTCGACCCAAATAATAACATATTTTTACGTTCTTGCAACTAACTACATCTGAGTTGGGCAACACATCCTCTGACACTATTACACATAAACACCCGATATCTCTCAAAATATTTTATACATGCGAGGCATTTACAGTCCCAGAGGTCATATATTCATTTGAGGCATCGTCATTGAAACCAAACTGGACTTTATGGTTCGGGATATCATGTGGTGGCATTCGTCTGGTCGTTCGGGCATTTCTCGGACACTTACTCCTCGTATGCCTGGTCAATCCGCACGTCTTACAAGTCATCGGTTTCAACGCTGGATTAGGTAACCAGCCAGACTGCTTAGAAGAGTTCTCCTTGCTTTGAGGGGATGAACGTGGTCAAAAATGATTGGAACGCGCCTCCTAGCTGCCGACAGACGGACGCTTGGGCACTACAGCATATGACTTATAAGCCAAAGCCCAATTATCAGCCAAGGTTGTCAGTTCGTTCAAGATCTTTGGATTTCTTTCTTTTGAAGACAGTAATCGAGCGACTTTCCCAAATGACAAGCAAATTGTCCATAAGTCGCATCAGATGAGATTTTACCTGATGGAAAATCCCGTCTGTAACCTTCCGGAGTTTTATTGCAGCTAGTGAGCAGTGCTCTTCTAAGACTATCGTTCTCTCTTGTTATGTCGCCCAATAACGATGCGCACACTGACAGAGCTTTACCGCTTAACAAACCCCGGACTCTAACAGCGTAGGAACTGACGTCTTGGTTAAGCAACTGTGCTACTCTTTCAAAGCGAATAAAAAACGAGGTAATGTCGTCTCCATCTCTAAATTGCGATCTCTATTGCAAAACAGATCGCTTCCCCAAATACGTCGTATTCTGAGACCGTCTGAGTGTCCTCACCCAGCTCCAAAAACCAATACGAACATCCAGTTCTACGTAAAATGCAGCACGATCTCTTTCTAATGTCCGAGACGGGTCAGGCAGTCAAATTCTGCTGGATCCCGGGCACGCGGGAATAAGGGGAAACGAACTTTCGGACTCGCTTGCTAAACTGGCTGCCACTCACCAAGAACAATTTTCGTCAATACATTACAGGGATTGGTTCCCTATCGTCGACTCTCATATAACATTCCGAGGGGATGAAATGTGGCGACAGAGTGGACAAAAAATGCTTTCATTAAAACATTCAGTCGGATAATGGGAAACAAAGTTCACCAACAAAAAAGACCAAGTGTTCATCTACCGCTTGTGCACGGGCCACTCGCGGATAACTCACAACCACCTGATGGATGTCGACATGGGATCACTCGCGCCACCGTGCCCCTGTTGCCACTAAGTAGCTATCAGCTTGAAACACTTACTGATGGATTGCAACGCACCCACAGCAGCCCGACGATCATTCTTAAATCTCCCGTGTAACCTACAAAGCCTACTCACTGACCCAACCTACCGGAAAAAGCTTATCGCTTTCGGAAAACACACCCGACTATATGAAGCTGTCTGAGCCCCAAACACCTGTTCAAGTGAGGTGGTCTCTCCACCCTATTATGCACAGAGATAACGATACATTTATGTAGATACGCGTTAGCCCTTTACTTTCTTGTACGCGTTAGTACGCGAATATGCCACAATTGAGATATGTGCTTGATTTCCCCTTGACAAGACTAATCTTTTCTCACGCGAGGCCGTGCGAACTTACCTGAATCAGTGACGGTCGAACCCTACGGGGGAGCCTATTATGACACGATGAGGATACGGTAAAAATGAGGCTCAAATCAAATCAAATCCATCTCTCAATTGAGGTAGTTTGTGACGATTTGCCAACACAGCCCAAAACATAGAGCTAGAATAATCAGTAGGCCCGCCAGCTTGCAGGTTCAACAGTACATGCTCCCAAGGCCTAATTCTGTCCTCTTGCTCAAGCTTAAACTTTTCAAGATCTACCTTACTGCTATCTCCAGTCCTCGCTCTCTAGCTCTCTATGTGAGACGTCAGAAGGACATCTCTTAACAAAAAAGTTGCACGTGGCCACTCCTGAGTTTAGACAATGCGACACATATTTTTAAATTTTACGAATAGTTATCGCAGAATTTAGTCAAAAGTCAGAAAGTCAGTATTTTCATTTCGAATTTAGACATTGACCAAGAGAAACGCAAATATAATTAAAATTTTGACAAGCATGTACACAGAATTTAATCCGAGAAAGAGCAAACATTCATATTCAAATGGACACTTAGTCAAGCATCTTTGGGGAGGAGCTTTGTATTTATACATTGCTCCGTTCCTTGCTGCACCGGGTCCCGCCCGTATCTGTGCTACAAAAGAGAAGACGGTTAGTTATCGACATTGTACAAGGTAATCAATTTTAAGGTGAGATGTCGGAGGGGCATCTCCAAGAAATAATGTGCACTGGGTGCTATGTATAGAGTCACATACGTTCAGGTGAGATGCCAGAGGGACATCTCCATGAATATTTCATATTTCCGTTGAGATTCCAGAGAGACATCTAGCAAATATTATTATTTCACTAGGTAACCGGTGTGCTGCTAAGCAAGGGCAGCACGAGTTGCTCCTTGAAGCAGCTCCTTGAGGGCTGATGCACTTCAAGGTGAGAGTGACATCTCCTAGGAAAGAGTTGCTCGTGGCAACTCCTGAGTTTAGTCAAAAGAAACACGAGTATTTTAAATTTTGAAGAACGGTTGTTATTGCAACATTTAGTCCGAGGATGGAATGAATATTTAATTTTTGAAACTTTGGTCGAATGGAGTTTTTAGTCAATGCAACAAAAGTATTTTTACATTTTGAAAAGTTATCGCAAGATTACTGAAAAATATAGGAATCAATATTTTATAGTTTGAAATTGGCTCGAAAATTGAGTTCAGTCAGATAATGTTTTTTTTATCAGTAATCGCAGAACTCAGTCTAAAAAGGCAAGAGAAACGGCATTTAAATTTTGAAACGAGCTCAAACATCTTTGGAGAAGGGGTTAGTAGGCAAGCGTTGCTCTGCGCCCTGTTGCAACAGGTCTCTCCCGGATCTGGGCTACAGGAAAGAGAAGAGGGTTAGGTTTTTCACAATGTAAACAGGGATACATTTAAAGGTAAATGCCGGATGGGCAGGTGCATTAAGTGCATTAGTATTTCATATTTCAAGATGAGAAGCCAGAAGGACATCTCTAAGATCTATGTATATTTCAAATAAGGTGCCTGTGTGGCTTTATATAGTTCAAATGAGATGCCAGAGGAACATCTCGATGAGATGTAACCGACGCTGCTTTTCTGGTATTACAAGGAAAACTCTTTCGCTATTATGTCATATCAGTCCTTCTGTTTCCTTCTGACACGAAGGGAAGAAGAGAAGAAAAAGAGAGTAGCATCGTGTCGACAGTGTTCCTCCATAGGAAGGTACTCACCGATTCAACAGTTGGATGTTATCCCCATTTCTCTCATTTTTTCTCTCTCCCGACAGGGAGGGTAGGAGAGTATGAAGAAAAATACCATCGTGTCGACAAGGCCAATCTGTGGGAAGATACTCATTGCCTCAACAATGTATGTTATCTGACGAATTTACGTCGTACCGTAGAGTTGAGCGAGCTCTCCTCCTGGTGCGGTTTTTATTTTCGCATAACATGGGGTGTGTGGGCGAGTCGTTGTTGCGAATCATCGGCAAGCGCCGCTGATCCGCATCTATCTATCTATTTCTCTGCATTTTTCTTATTTTTTATCTCTCACACAGGGAGGATGGAGGAGTTTAAAGGAAAATTCCATCGTGTCGGCAAGGTCCCTGCGGTAGAAGATACTCGTACCCTCAATAATAGATGATATCTGTCATGGGGTGTGGGGGTGAGTCGTCATTGCGGCTCATCGGCAAAGCCGCTTAGTCACCGGCAGACTCCACCCACACTCGTTCGCAATTGTTGTCTATCACTTCCCATTTTTCTTCTTTCTTTCCTCTCCCACAGGAAGGTTTAAAGTAAAAAAAACGCCACCATTTTGGTAAGATTCCTCCGTAGGAAGATTTTCGTTGCTCTCAGCAATGGACGATACCCGTCGAATCTAGGCCTAATCACAGAATTGAGCAGGAGCTCTCCTCTTGGTGCGGGTTCGATTTTCGTATATCATGGGTGTGGTGGTGAATGCTGTTACCGTACCACATAAAAAAATAAAAATAAAAGTCTTCACCTCCGCATCGAGTTGAGCAAGCTCTCCTCTTAGGCGGTGTCGATTCTCAAGATACCATCGTCCCTTATCTGCTTATTACACTTGGGAGACAGCCGATGGCCTCCAGGCTAGCAGGATGGGTGATTGCGAGTATCGTGACGGGCTCACACCCAGTACCGGTGGTCTTGGCATGGGTTTACGGGTGGATGCAAGTCGCAGTAACACTTCTCACCGGTGAATTCCTTTAGGAATGATCGTTACCGTGATATTATCAGTCTGTCTGTACTTGCAAGGCAGTATTATCAGTCTATCTGTACTTGCAATGTTAATGGCAGAAGCGTTCCGTTCCGATATGGAGTTTTTCAGTCACTTGAGTTGGTCAGCAATTGCAATCATTACATTGTTACTGACAATGAAATTATGAGCAATAATTAACAACTACTACTACCAGCGGCAATGCTATTATTGTTATTATAAATGGATTCATTAGTAGGAATAGCTTGAATTGTGAAGAGAGCCGTGTCATGCTCCTCCCCCATATCCGTATAATTACAATCTCGACAGCTCCTGGGAAAGTCGTGTCGTTTTCAGGTTAAACGAATCACGTAGCCCAGTGCTTGTCGAGCGCGTTCTTGGACGCATTCACGGTTTCAGAGTAAACTACCGCGGCTGGTAAGTTGTTCCAAGCCCGCGAGATTGCGATCCGGAAAAGTGTTGCGCTATTGTCGTAAGGGAACATTTTCCCACAAGTATCGCCCCGTTGTTTCGGGTACAAATGTTGTGGTTCTTGTCGAAGAAGCCAACAGGGCTCACGTTGTTATATTCCTTCAGGTATTTGAAAGTTTCAATGAGCTGGCCCCTCAGCCTTTGTTGTATTAGGGTGATGGGACCAAGCTCTTTAAGATTATATCCTCGTAGCTGTGGTGGCGTAGCTGCCGGGTGAGCTTAGTTGCACACTGGATTCGTTCCAGTTGGGCTATGTCCTCCCTCATGTGTGGAGACCAGAATTGGACTGAATGCTCGCTGACTGAATGCTCGAAGTGGGGACGGGCGAGGGGTGTGTACTACGGCAATACAATGTCCTTCATTTTGCAGAGGAAGTTACGTGAGATGTAACCAAGGTTTTGATTAGCTATCTTGTAACTTTCGTCGACCTGCGCGTCCCATTTTAAATCTTTCGAGATAAGAACTCCGAAGTCTCTCTGCTGGTCAACAGTTGCAAGATCACTTCCTGTTATCGTTTGGTTGAAGTCGACATTGCGACACCCCATGTGAGTAACTGTACATAGGACGATTTTTTCGAGATCTTGTTGAATCTCAACTCTGTCTCTCTATCTCCATGCTACATGACAGACTTTGTGTCGTCGGCAAACTTCGATCCCTTGGACAGAAGCCCCGCATCCATGTCGTTTACATAGATGAGGAAGAGGATAGGACCCAGGACGCTGCCCTGGGGCACTCTAGAGGTAACGGGGGCCCACTCGAACAAAGCCTGGTCGATGCTGACTCTTTGTTTGCGTCCTGTTAGCAAGGTGCGCAGCCAGCAAAGTACGTTGTCAACGATGCCGAGCTCAGAGACTTTGTGTAACAGTCTCATGTGCGACACCTTGTCGAAGGCTTTTGGAAGTCTAGGTAGATGACATCCACTGCCTTGCGGGGGTCATACACGTCAATTACCTCGTCGAAAAAGTCCAACAGATTCGTCGGACAGCTTTTCTTACGAAGGAAGCCGTGTTGAGTGTCATGAACGAGTCCGTTGTCTTCCAAGTGATCGACGAAATAATTTCGTATCGATCGCTCGAAGGTTTTGCACACGATCGGCGTCAAACTGATCGATCGGTCGATAGTTGCTGGGCGATTGTCGGTCACCTTTCTTGAAGATTGCCGTAACGGCAGCAACTCTCCACTCTTCGGGGACCTGGCCACTCGTCTTCGATAAATTGAAGATGTGGGTCAGGGAGTCCGCGAATTGGTTTCGAGTTTCCTTAAGAAGTCTTGGGTGGTATCCAATGGGACCAATCGATTTGTAAATGTCCAGTCCCTCAAGTTGTTTGACAACTTCCTCTCTCGTGAACACAATGTCGTTGAGACTGACTTCCCCAGCGTAAACAGTATCTCGTTCGTAGCCGGGACCCTCAACAGTGGACATTGAGCAGAAGAAGCTATTCAGGACACTGGCTTTGTCCTCAGGTTACGTTCTGAGGGCACCATCTTCATTCATTAGCTAGTCAACTGAGTCCCTAGCAATTCTACGCTCATTGACGTAGCGATAGAAATCCTTAGGGTTCTCCTTAGAGTTATTCGCAATACTTCTCTCTTGCGTGCGCTTAGAGTATCGGACTATCCTGGTGGGTTTCCTACACGCCAGGCGATGCAGCTCTGCCACCTTTGCGGTGTTATCGTTCATCCGTTGCGCTTTTAGTTAATCGCGACGATTTGAGGCTCTTGCAACTTCCACGTTCCAGCAAAGGTTCCTGATCCTTTGAGCGGGTTCAATTGTCCTCAATGGTATACATCGGTCGCTGGCCTCTCGAACTCTCTCATTGAGGATGCGGCAGTAAGCGTCCAACGTACCTTCTCCGAATTGTTCGATTAAGTTAAGCGCACTTAGTTGTTCTCTCATCCACTGGAAGTCTGCTCGCGCAAAATTGGGGCGGCGTACAGCTCCATGTGGGGCTGGACAGGGCACTTTAATGATGAATTCCACCGCGTTTTGATCAGAACCTTCCAGTTTGTTGCCAACTAGGATGTCGCCGACCAAGCGCTCCTCAGTTGACATGACTAGGTCCAGTATGTTGTTCCCCCTTCTTGGTTCTCGAACATACTGGGTCATGCCATTATCGGCGATAAACTCAGTTAGTTTATAGCCTGGGTCCTGTGAAGTTAGGCTCACCCAGTCAATATAAGGGAGATTTAAGTCGGCAAAGATGATAGTCTCGTTATTATTTGAAACTATTTCTTCCAGCTTCTCATGGAGCTGGGTATCTTGTTCCGCAAGGGTGTGACTGTTGCGGCACACCAATGCTAGCTTCAGTGTCGCATGGGCCACTTTGATTTCTGTTTTGAGTATTTCGCAAGAATCTGTGGTGAGTGTTGCTCTAAGAAATTGATGAAGTATCTCCTTTATGCACAGCACGGAACCACCCCATCGTTCACTAGGGGTGGGTTTGTCCACGCCGATCATTTTGTAGCCTGGTATCATTATCTCTGCTGCCAGGTTTCTACTCAGGATATCAAACCATGTTTGGTTATGACAATGACATCAAACGAGTACAGGGGCGCCAATCCCCTCAGTTCATCGAACTTAGTGGCATAGAACTTCGCGTTACAGTCTCCGATTTCTTCGACTTTTTCATCATTGGGGAGGGTCTCGACCTGGCGGCTGTGGACCAGGCTCGTGACCATCCCTAGAACGGCCTTCTTGTGAGCCATGCAACGCATCTACCGTGCCCGCAGCTTCATCCTCTTGGAGCGACTGATTGGTCATCGCTTCCGTCCGGGAATCTGATGCGGGCACGGGCCCTCTAGGTAGGGCTCCCTGCGGCTAAAACTGGACCGTTTGAAGCACGCTGGACCTCTAACTTATGGGCATAGTATTTCTTAGCGCTTAGATGGAGCAGTCTGTCAAATCCTAGGAAAAAATCAGGCCTCTCCCGCACGTCATCAAACAAGTTGACGAATGATACTCCATTGGACTTGCAAATAGTCTCCAGGGCTCGGTTTGTATAGGTTAACTTATTATTCTGCTCGTCATCATCATTCATTCGCAGGTAAGATGGATGTGATGGCCACTCGATTCGTGTTTGCCATGAGGTTAGAAATCACTTACCTATACTTGGCTAGCAAATCTTCCGACCTGGTAATTTTAAGATCGTTGGTGCCTACATGGCTGATTATGAGTGTCTCCTGACTAGAAACTTCAACTTCTGCAATAGCACCTCTGAACTTCTTAATCGTGGCACCGGGTTTGCAGATAATCCGCCTCTTTGCCTTACACCAATGAGCAAATTCAACCGCCTGGTGTAGGACGACAGACTCACCTAGAACAAGTGTCTCCATTTCGTCGTCCAGGTTAGTGAACTTCTGAAAAGTGTTCTCGCTACCATCACAAACACGGACCGGTTCACGAAGGTGAACGGGTTCTAGACCTTTTGAAATCCATCCGAATCTACGCCCCCCAGTCGAGGTTGGGTGCGGTTTCGGGCCTTGGATGTCTTGGTCCGAGGTATCGGCTTAGTCCCAGATTTCAGTTTCCGGGCAGCCGAAAACCTCTTGACCTGAAGGGAAGTAGGTACCCCGGGTTTTAGTTTGGGGTGAAAGCGAGTTACGAGCTCACATCCAGCACCGGCAGCCCTAATATGGTTTAGGGGTGGATGCGTGCTGCCGTTGCAGACTCTTACCCAGCACGTCACGGTAGGAAGTCAGAGCAAGACTAGCAAGACTCCTCCGTGATCGAGCTGGATCCTCCAGGTTAATCCTATCCCGGGATGCCTTTCCATCCATCTGTAGGGCATGGACTACCAACATTTTAACCTTGACTAGTTTTCTTGTCTGTTTCGCCAGGCCCTTACTTGCCTTCTCCATATCAGAACGTAAGTTTCTACTGGGGATTGCCGCGAAAGTCTCAAAATCCTGCTTACTAGCAAGGTCCTCTTGGACCTCACCCCCCTCAGCTCTCACCTCCGCAACCGAGTAACAGGTCCTCTCAATCTCCTCTCGCATCACCACGCACTCACCTATGACAGTGCGCAACTGCTCCTCAATTACAAAGACTTTCGCCAAAATGATCCCGTCCTCTCCGCCGTCGACGTCTCTCCTCCGCAGGCCCTGGGGGTCTCCAGGACCTGGCCGAGCCTATCATCCAGCTCGCAGAAGCTGCAGACGAGGCACTCTTTGTCCTGCTCTGGGTTCCTGAAGACGTACTTGCTCATCCTGGTAGAGCAGACCAAGCAATCCGCCAGGGTAGGAGGCATCCTCAAACGTCGTCCGGGGGAGTCATCGCACTCAACCGCTCCTGTGCGCGCTCATTTACACTTATTGATCTGGTTTAAATTTTATTATTTATTTATTTATTCATTTATTAACACACTTAACACTGTAAATGTTCACACTTGTCACAAAAATAAAGACGCAATATCGTCTGTAAAGAAAAGACGCAATATCGTCAGTTAGTATACTTCACGGGAACAAGCATTAGATAGTAGTACAATCTAATGGCGGGATACTCAACTTGAGAATGGTAAGGCAGCCGGTAAATATGGACTATATTATGGGAAAACACTTTCCACTCCAAGGGTCGTCATCGGGGAATCTGGAGTCATTCCTGAAGAAGGAGCTTCAGCTGTTGTAGAGTTCTTAGTTTGTGACAGTTAAGTCAGCATGTTTCAGTATTTGTTAATGCTGTTTCCTGTTTGAAAGTTGCATGAAATTTATTTATTGAGATATTTGGCTAAACGTTTGGCAAGTCTGTCAGTTATTTATGCATAGGAGGAATGAATGGCACCTGCGTTTGAAAGAGTGTGTATAGGTCGCTTGGGATCTCGACGGATACGTTTGATTTTTAAAGGAGAGTCAATTTCTGAAATGCTCTGTCTAGCAAGTCCCTGAGTCGGTAGAATCCCTATGCCGGTCATCAGGCCGTTGGAGAATATTAGATAACTATAAGGTTTCCGGAAGTTCAAAAGGATCGCGACTATACGGCCCAAACCAAGACAGTCGGATAGTCTGCAGGAGTTTAAAGGTCGATTGAGGTCCTCAATGGAACACGCACTTGGCGGGCGACATCTTCTTAGAAGAGAAGATCTGCTCGGGGACGCAGGTTTAAGTTTATCACAGGCAAGAGGGTTCCCACGGCCGGAGAGTAACGCGAGACGGCTAGCGCTCCAGGTCGGGTGTCTCAGGACCCTGGCAGCAAGACCTCTCTCTCTACCAAACGATGCCACAGCTCCATCAAAGGGCCTCAGCGTAGTGGTCGTCGTCACCTCAAAGGGATCATCAATTATATAAAGTTCGCCAACATTACTATAAAAGGGATTTCCCTCACAGCAGGGTTGTGAATTAGGCTCCTAGTATTGCATTAGTATTGTAGCGACAAATTATCTCGTCGCAGAGGATGCGACAAGATATCTCGTCGAAGAGGAAGCTTGGACGACCTTTGTGGTGGAAATTTTTCAAGATGTCATAAATCCAGATTGTGTCATACGTTTTTTTCAAAATCGAAAAAATTAAACCTCATGTTCCGCTCGGTAGAAAACCTGTCAAATGTCTGATTCTAGTCGTACGAGATGCTCTGTTGTGCAGTGGCTTTTTCGGCGGCCGCACTGGTTGTTGTTGATGCCTGCATGCATGCAAGTCGTGAGGTAATCATTCTCACATAGACTTACAGACGACGCTACTAAGGGCAATAGGGCTGTAGTTATGGAGGTCACTGTCGTGGATAGAGAATAGTTTGTTGTAGAGTTCTTAGTTTGTGACAGTTAAGTCAGCATGTTTCAGTATTTGTTAATGCTGTTTCCTGTTTGAAAGTTGCATGAAATTTATTTATTGAGATATTTGGCTAAACGTTTGGCAAGTCTGTCAGTTATTTATGCATAGGAGGAATGAATGGCACCTGCGTTTGAAAGAGTGTGTATAGGTCGCTTGGGATCTCGACGGATACGTTTGATTTTTTCCCACGCTTGTCTGAGGGTGGTGTTCCGATTGATAGTGTTGACTAACAGAGTGCCGTTTTTCTTCTCTCAGATCAGTTTACGGAATTCGACGGTGACTGTTGCAACTTTTCGTTTGTATGGGACTGTGTGTGACAGAAAATTGCGTGCAGCCTGTCATACATTTTTGCCGCTTCTTGCATCTCTTGGCACCACCACGACTTGGAGGAAAAATGAGTAGCAAAATTGAGGGATGCATGCGCCAGTCGCCACCGAAGCCTTTAGCATCGGTTTCTGACGAGATCATTTTCCGGAACTGGCTTTCTGGTAGTTGATTTAAAAATCTTGTGCAGGATGGTGGTTTGGTTGATTGGAGAGGAGGGTTATGATGAGTGGGTTATGATCCCAGTCATGTGATGAAAGCAAGACTCCCCAAACGAGTTGGGGAGCCAAATTGGGGGAGTGCAAGGATTGGTCAATCGCAGTTTCGCTCTCAGTTGTGATTGAGGTTTACAAGTGTTTATAAGTGCCGGAAGACAACATCAGGCCTATTGGCCCAAAAAAGGTTGCCTTCTGATAGTAAGATGATTAGTTGTGAAGTAGAACGAATATGAGAGCTTCATGTGCTATTTCTGTTTTTATAACATCAAGAAAGGGAACGGCCTAGCTATTTATCGGCGATTTATGTAGAACTTATCGAGCCGAGACTTGAACATTTCGATTTTATTGATGTTTACAACCTCTGCTGGAAGTCTGTTCTATTCTTTGACCACCCTATACGTGAAGAACTCGAGTGAGAAACGATCCCCACCGATTTTCTATCCATTGTTCCAAGTGTGAAAATTCTCGCTCGGTCAATGTTTTCCTTACCCTTTATAATCTTCAACACATCAATCATGTAGCCTCTGACTCGACGTTTTTCAAGCGAATAAAGATTTAATTCACGTAGCCTGTCTTCATACAATTTATGCAACAGCTAAAGGATGAGTTTGGTAGCTCTGCGTTGAACCTTCTCAAATTTAGTAACGTCTTTTCTAGGATATGGAGACTAGAATTGAACAGCATACTCGAGATGCGGTCAATCAAATGCATTGCATAACTTGAGAATACTATGGGGTTTTTGTACGTGATAGTGCGTGATATTACACATAGCATTTTGTTCCCTTTCATGGCAGCATCGTTACATGGCTTGCCACTTTTCAAGTCGTTACTAATGATGACACCTAAATCTCTCTCTTCGGTTACAGGAATGAGTTTCTTTCCGGACATTGAATTTCGTGTTTGAGGTTATGAGGACCTAGGTGCATAACTTTGAATTTGTCTACATTAAATCTCATTCGTCACTTTTCTGACTAATCAACAATTTTGTTCAAGCCTAGTTGGATCTGTCCCTCTAGTTCAGTTTGTATTTTTCCTCTATCTTGCTATTGTTTGAGAGTACGTTGCTATCAAGATCGTTTATGAATATTGTAAAGAGAACTGGACCCAACGTGGCTCCTTGAGGAACGCTGCTCGTGATATTACCCCACGGGGAGGAAGCTCCGTTAAGTACAACTCGCTGCTGCCGTCTGTCCATAAGCCAGCATTTTATCCAGTTGTTAAGCTCGCCTCGAATACTGATGCTCTGCAAATTACTATCTAGGTGCTTGTGGGGTACTTTATCAAAGGCCTATTGAAAGTCAAGGTAAATGATGTCGTTTGGAGATTTTGAGTCATGGATGTCCATTATATTCTTTCCATCACATTTTTGTCCCCTATTTCAAAAATTGGGGTAGCAATGGCTCATTCCCATTTAGAAGGGCATGTGGCATTTGTGAGAGATTGGGTGAAAATGTTAGAAAAATGTTAGACGATTTTGTTTCCAGTCTCTGATAAAATTCTGTGATGAACTTGGTCTGGACTTGGAAATTTTGTAACTTTCCGTTTATCTATATATCTGTAACTTTGACTGGTGAAAAGTTCATTGTGCTGAGAGCTTCAATTCGTTTCTCCGTTATGATATACTCAGGACTAGGATTATCCTGGGTCTTTAACGTATAAAAAGTTCAAAAGTGTTAATTAAGTAGGACACTCATATTGATGTTGTCCGTTTCTAGTTCACCAACATCGTTCTCGAGAAGTCCAAACGATTTTTTTTACTCGATATATAACTGAAAAATTGTTTCTGATTTGTTTTGACATTTGCGGCAATTTTATTTTCATAATCCTCTTCTTACGTTTCTGGATCCTTTTAAGATCTCTTCTGCTGATGTTGTATTAATTTTCTGCTATGTCGTCATGTGGATGTTTCTGTTTTATCGAGTGGTTGCTTTCTTTCGTGACTGAAGACGCCGCAATTCTCCTTTCCAGTACTTAGGCTGATTGACTGCTGTTCGCCTATTATTGCGCGGTAAAAGCTCATATTCAATATTTTTAAGTGCAGTCTAGACATTTTAAGCGATTGATTGACATCTTGTATGAGGGTTATATCTGCTGACGCATTGACTTTCTTAAGCCATCAAAGTTAGCTAATATAAAGTTAGGGACTTTTTTGCAGTTTGTTAACGTTTTTAGCTCGAGCTCTAACAAAAAAACGTATCCAGTTGGGGTCGCTAGTTCCGAGTGGTTCGCCCACTTCAACGTTAGTGACATGAGAGTCGCTTGCACTTAATAGGAAATCAAGAATATATTGCTACCTCTTGTAGAGGTCTTCACCATTTGGGTCATGAACTTATCGTCGGCAAAATCAATCAGACGTTGGCTGGTGGCAGTGCATTGGTTAGTTTCCCAATCAATGTCGGGGATATTGGAGTCTCCAAGCACAATACTGTGTTGTGTTGGGACGAAATCGACGAGGGTGTTGTAAAGATCGATGTCATCTGCAACCTTGCTTTTTGAAGGTCGATAGACGAGGGTGATTTGGACCGACTACTTGGATTGATCCTTTGTCACTTAGTCATTTCTCTTGTTTGAAATAGTGACTTCTAATATTTTCTGAGTTTTTTTTACGAGAAACAGCACTCCACCGCCCTCTCGGCCTTGTCCATCTTTGTGGAATAGTGAGTAACCGGGGAGAGTTAATTTGCCTAAATAATGCCTGGTGCTGAATCCCATCCACGATTCCGTGATAGCTATTATGTCGATACGCTCATTCATTCCATGAATACCTAATTCGTCGATTTTGTCTCGGAGACTTCTATCGTTCACATAGTAACATTCAAGAGTACCGTTAGTCTCATTAATTTGATTTTCTTGACTTAATCTTCTACTACTATAGGGGCTTGGGTCAGAGCAAAGACATTCGTAATCGTTTACTCGGGTTGTACTAGCGGAACGGCGACTATTGCCTCTAACTCGGACTGGACTGATGCCAAGTACTTTTTTGCTAGGACCTGCGGTGATGTCTTGATGGGCTCTTGTATTTGCTGTGTATCTAGTGTTGAAACGGGCGGAGGCCGTTGGGTCGTCTCGTCGGGTACTGTTGGCGGAGTTGAGGGTATGATATCGAGTACATTTTTTGACTTATTTTTGGTGACATGACCAGCGCCGATGTTTTCAAGGATGTTTTCGATGGCATCAAGTCCATACGTGTTTGTGCAAGCCTTGTTGATGATTCTATTAAAGTTATAATACTTTGGGTCAATCATCGTTTCCCAATAATCAAAGAAAAGGATTTTCTGTGCTATGCAGAAAGTTGCTATGCGATTGTTAAGAAAAATCATCATACTTAACTTGTATCTTCTTTGGTTCGGATGGGGCAAGATGCCAGTGGCATGAATGTTCTTGTGTGAACCTTTGACATTTCTTAACATGGTTTTGTGTCTGTGACACGTCTTTACATCCAACTTGAATTATAATTCGTTTAGAATAATGTATCTTTTCTTTTTCGATTATGCCCTAAATTTCGTCGATTTTCATGTCTGTTTTGCCGAATATTTTCAGTTGAATTCTCCATTTTTGGTGATTTGATTTGAGGGAGGTGACATTGTAATCACCGATCACTAACATTTTTTTTTGTATTCTGCGAGTCCATTTCATCGGGCAATACGTCGAAACGGTTACGTGTGTCGGGTCGGATGTGGTGAGATTGTGGCCGAACGTGTGGTGTATGTCACAGCGTGACTGCCTCTTGCTTACTACCGTAGTGTACGATGCCTCGCTATCTGTGAATGAATGTTCAGTCGATTTGATGCGGTTGTTTGTTTTTTCGTCTAGACCTGTTAGCTTCTTAGCCAATTCAGAGCCTATGTGCACTTGAAGTTCTTTCACTTGATTTGGGGTGGTTTCAGCTGTTTCTTTGACTTATGCTAAGTCGCTGTCCATCAGATCTTTGAATTCATGGACTTCTTCCAGCATGTTTTCCAATTTTGATTCAGTAGCTAGCAGATGGGTATCCGTGTTGACTGTCATTGTGTTGGACGAGTCATTGGAGGCATGACTGAATTGTGCTTTCAGTTGTTTGATTTCCTCTGCCTGTTGTTAAATTTCCTCTGCCTGTTGACATAGTTCGCAGTGCGCTGCTTTGCAATGCCCATATGAGTGACAGTGCTATAAAAACTATCAACACCATTAGTTCGGGGGAGTACGAGATATGGCAAATGCCACATTCTAGCTTAGCCTTAACCATCTTAGACTGGTAAAGAATTTACCAGTGGGAAAATGGACCGGGTGCTTTAGTTCAATTTTTTGTGGTTTCTTGTAGATAGCAGATATGAATGTACTAACTATAATTAGATGCGGGTTGTGATGATTATATCGACGATTCAAAAGCGGAATTTAAACGGAGAAAGGTTTCGGTGCTAGCCATTACCCCTACCCAAAAGTATATCCTCTTTTATTCAAGCTGTCAAAGTCTCCAAGGAGTTATTTGAATCAGCTGAGGTGCAGGATTGTATACCGATTTTAGGAAAGAGTTTTTATTTGTAGATTTTCCTCACGTCCTCACGCAGGCCAGGATTGTCCTCGCTGTTGAGTTGATCTGGTGTAAGGCATGACAATAGAGTGTTGAGTCCCTCTTTTCGTCGAACTGCCGTTCGTGGTCTCTTACTTGTAGTTTTGATTGACATCAGGGTATGGTGCACCTCGAAGTCATCATCGGCGATATCGACGTTCTCTTATTTTTGCCTATGTAGTAATGGGGTTCGTTGTGTGGTCAACTGAGGGGCAGGTAGCCTCCCTCGAAGAGTGCACCAATATGTTCTGGGTAGTCGCGGTCCGATGTGTTCTGTTTAGTCGCGATCGCGAGCCTCGTGTAGACATGAACAGTGATACCACTGATATTTGACAGGTTTTTTGTGTTTATTTTTTTAATGTTTGTTGTCGCATCTCCAACGGCATCGAGGTATATCTGGCTTGCAGTGCTCGATGACGTAGCCGTACTCCAGGTATTTATCGCAGGTAATACTGCACCTAGATAAGTTTTCGTTTTCCCTCGCTCACAGGGAATTACGAGAATTCCGGTACGCCAGTTTTTGAAAGGCAATCTGCAATGCGTTGGAACCAGGGTTTCGTGATTTGATACTTTCTGCTAAAATAAATCGACTAATTTTATAACCTTTCGTCAAGCCAGCTGCAAAAGCGCTTAGGTCAGCTGTAGGGATGTAACAGGGAGAGTACATATTTCGTTTTCTTGAATTAAAAGAAGGATGTAGTTCGACGGTTATTTTGTATTCGTTTACTTTGGTTGTTAGCGTTTACGTGGGTTAGTTACTTCAATCGTTGTAGGTGAACGCTTCTCGGCTTTCCTCCTAGTTGTTATACTTGTGATTTCGTAGTGATGCAGGTATTTGTCGGAGGATCAGATTTGTTTGAACTGCTATTTATGAGTGTTAACAGGAAGCAGGTAGGTAGTGGTGCCGGTTCTTTCTTCGGTTGGGGTGGATGGACGATAATTCATTTTATAGATCATCAACACTTCTTTTAGTATTTTAGTATTTCTTATTTCGTGGGGTCTATTATTTATCTGTGCCCTATATTCATGGTGATCAATTTAAGATTATTTATATAATTATGTATCGTTAGACGCCCGCAGAGGCCCTAGGTCGGCTATGCTGCGTGTTAGTTAGTCTAGTCCACCCTACAGTGGGAGAATTTGCACTCTCCCTTGCGCCTAATAAACGTCCGAACACAGCTGGGCGTTTTGGTGGCTAAAAGGTGAAATAATATTGCTGATGATCTTATAGAGTAAAAGTCTTGAATGGCACTGTGCGTGGAGGGGACGAGGTGAGTCGAGGCAGGTTGAGGCGAGTGGACACGAGTCGACTGGCGAGGCGCTGAGTCGACACGAACCGAGGCTGGTTGAGACCAGGCGACCTAGGAGAGAGGGGTACCCGCGAGACCCGCGAGACTCGAGGGACCCAGGGGTTTCGAGAACCCGGAGGACTTGGAAGACCAGGAGGAATTGGAGGAACCCACTCGGACCCTTCCGGGGCCTTTTGAGACACCATTGAGACCCTTCGGAACCCCTTAAGAAACTTTGGTACCTGCTTGAGGCCCTCTGAACCCTGAAACCCCTGCTTCCCCCTCTCCACGCTGTAAAACCAGTACACAGAAAAAATGTATGTATGCAAAATGCTTGAGTAGAACAATTAACCATTACAGTCTGCGGATTACTATTGCAGAGGGCGAGGGTCGCGTCGAGGCTAGTCGAGGTGCGTCGAGATCAATTGAAACATTTTGAGACGAGTCGAGTCGGTCGCAACGAGCCGAGACTGGCCGAAATTATTCGAGACAAGCCGAGATGAGCTAAGACGAGGAGGCCCGGGAGACTTGGATTGCCCTCTGAGATTCGTCGGGCTCTTTTGGGACCTGAGGCACCTCTACCACCCCACTCACAACCTAAAATGCTTGAGTGATTTTTTTTATTGCAGTCTACATGATTACTAGCGCAGAGGGGGAGAGCCGCGCTGAGGCTAATCGATGTTCGTCGAGATCAGTTGAAACATGTTGAGACAAATCGAGTTGGTCGCGACGAGCCGAGACTTGCCGAAATGGTTCGAGACAAGTCGAGATAAACCGAGACGAGGGGTCTCGAGGGACCCGGGGAGCTAGGGAAGACCCGGGAGACATGGGTTACCCTTCGAGATTCATCGGTCTCTTTTGGGACTCAAGGGTCCATTGCCCCCCCACCCCCACCCTATCCTCATAAGCAATAAGTGCGAAATCAATAATCTAAACAGTTTTTCTGCCCATGACGAACCTGCTCTTACTTTCTTTTTTACGATCTACAATTTTGTCATGTCTGATAATGCTAGTGTATTTGTGCGGGAGTTCCTGTTTGGGATTTTGGGAATGGGTGTTTTTTCTTCTGTCTCTGCTCGTTCGCGCGTGCACGGACCATATGTAGGTTCTGGGGTTGACCTGGACTGCGTAGCTATAAACCTTGTGACGCGTTGCGGTTGGAGTTGACCTGATCCAAAAAGCCATAGACCTTGTACTAATTTCGACGATACTATTTGTGCTCACTGGTGTGCGTGCATATTACTACTTAAGTTCTGAGTGACTGGAGGCGGGGATTTGTTTCGTCTGTCTTTATCTCACCTGAATAAATAAGTTGTCCATTTACTGAAGTAGACCGCGTAGCTGTAAACATTGTGTTGCGTTGCTGTCGGAGCTAACTTCGTCCGTGAAGCCGTAAACTTTGTACCAGTCTCAACGATCATACCTGTGCCCACTAGCGTGCGTACATATTTCTCTAGAAGTTCTAAGGATTGAAGGCGAGGAATCGTTTCGTCTGAGTAAATGAATTGTACTATAATCGTCGCTGTCGGAGCTGACTTTGTCCGCGTAACCTTAAACCTTGTACCGGTCTCGACGATCCTACCTGTTAGCACCAGCGTGCGTACATATTACTCACTGAGTTCTAAATGATTGGAAGCAGAGATCCGTTTCGTCTAAGCGTTTTTTCTTGTGCGCACCAGTGTGCGTCTGACATTGCTAAAATTTTCCAATTGTTCTGGCTTTGACAGCGTTGTTTTTTTCTCGCACGCTGAGGCGTGCTAGCCTTCTGGAATCCATGATGATCGAGCCCTACGGGGGAGCCTAATATGACTCGCGTTGAGTCTCTGGTGGAAATGTGGATCAAAACATATCAAATCAAATCAAACCTTTCTCTTGGCTCGGAGGGCAGGGGATATGGCTTCTCGTCGACCAACCTTGTGGTTTTCATAGAATTGAAGTAATTTCTCTGCTATTTTTATCTTTTGGTCATCCTTGTGTCTCGTGGGGTGACCGTTTTCTATGCAGAAATAGCGTCGTAGTTTTTTGCATGGGCATGATTAGGCCTCACTACGTCTGTCATGGTCGTCTAGGGAACAGTGTGACATTTATGTCGTCCGAGACAAACTTCCTTTGTATGCTCGTATTTCTGGCATTTATTGCAACGCATAGGACGTCTCGCGAAGAGGATAACATTGAATGTTGAGTCAAAAATTGTATGTTCATTTATTTTATTGGTTTAGGGCAGTCGAACTTTAGCCGAAGTCGCGTAGTGGTGCTTTATTTTGGTTTTAAGAATTTTTTGTTTATTGCATCGTCCACACAGTCCTCGTACGGTGCAAGTCCGGCTATAAACTCTTGGAGTAGGTTGGGTGTTTAGTGTATTTTTGAAGCCTGTCGTCACCGCTGGTAAAGACAGGTCGACCTGTAATGGAGCCCGATTTCTCTTGTGAAATGTCTGGACAGATGTTCAGTTCGTTCTTAGCATTGAATGTGATTTATAAATGAACAGGAAATGCTGGTCCGTTATTGAGCAAGTTGTGCTCGTCAAATCGGAGTAGCGCTTTTTTTCTGGTGATATTCATGACGGGTACGGTTGAGGTGGTTATAAGGTGATTCGTTAAGTCGGTTCTAAAAGAATTCTTCGCGTTCAAAAGCCATAATTGCAACACAATCCTTAAGAATGGTGGGACGGTCGTCGATTGTACTGCATTATTTGGTGCAGTTTTCCGTTTCTTGCTCGAAAAGCCCTGTCGCTTTGATTATGGTGTTTTGCAGTTCATGCCCGCTCGTTGTCAGAATCATCTGAAGGTGAAAACATCCTGTAGGAGCCCGGGTTAGTTGCTGGGGAATTCTGGTTCAACGTGTTCCAGAGAGGTACCAAGCTCCTTTCCGTTGGAGTTTGATCCTGCCCGAAGTATGGTCAATTATAAGAAAACATAGTAAAATGGGGAGACCGAAAAACACAGGCCTACCACCACTTGAGTGATAATACTAAACTGGGAGGGTACTATTTCAAAATTTGGATTGCATTTGTCAAATAAATAAATGTCGAAAATACCCTATTTAGATATAGGGTACCGAGTCTGTACTAGGTGTACCGAGTCATCACACGTGATGGAGAAATATTCTCACGAATACAAATTTCTTTACTAACTTCGGAGTACGTCATTAAAGGAAAACATATTAAGAAATGCACATACTGCATCCAAAGGTATGTTTTCCACTTGTTTAACAGCTAGCACGTCAGTTAGGAGAAGAAATGACCGTTGAAGACAACTGTAATACAAATGTGTGGGGTTGTATGAGTGATGCTGCTAGGTTTCATGGATAAATATTCTTCACAAAATCTTCTCGGTACCCTTTACACGCGTCCTGAATTTTCCAACATTTGGAACCTGACAGAAAGAGGATGGACTGTGGTTGATAACCCTCTCGCCCCCTCCCCCTTCTTCCTAACGGAACACGCCTGATCCAAGAAATAATAATGAAATAATGGAACTTCAATGTGGAAAAGACTCAGGAACACAAGAACGTTATCTAAATTTTGATACAAATGACAGTACCTACGATGATAATTTTTTTTTTAATACTGATGCACTCGATAGTACACATTTGATATAAAAAAAACAAGTTAAACACGTTTGTTAATATTATGCACCATGAAAAAACAATGGGAACGGTAGGAGTGGCATACACTAAAACTTCACCTTGCCTATACGTGTAATAGACACCTTCTATGTCCTCTTCCCGCGCGAGTTCGTACACTAATAAATATAAAACTGGAAAAGGAAAGTATGCATCGGTACCTCCCATTTAATGTTATAGGATCGTGTGCTAACATGAGATCTAAACTCCCAATGATTCTATTATTTGGAGAATGCAGGAAGATTTAATACCATTTTATTGATTTTCACGAATTTCCTGCAGCATAAGTATTCCGTCCAATCTCTCTTTCATTGGGGCTAGCTCGCATCCCTCACTATTGCATACGGCCTCCCTGAAGGGATTATTCGGGTTTTCAATTCGTTCCTGGAGGCTTTAAGCGTTTCTCTAAACTTGTACTTTAAGGCGTTTTAAGAAGCTGAAGTTTAAAATCCGTTGACGATGAGGTATACAAAATAGAAGCTGATTACCAACTGCATTCAAGTTCAGTAGTTATTAAGAGTCATCTCAATTAAAGCACGTTTTTTTTTTGGAATTAAACGCCACAAGTAAAGGGAAAGTACCCATATTCTCCTACTGTGTCCTGTTAAGTACACTGTATGTTCTGTACTGGATACTCTGGGTGGTTTCATTCGCACAAACACTGCTCTACTAGTATTGTTCTCAATGTCTACATTCGTGGCCCCACTCTCACATATATTCGGCGTCATCTGAAGAGCATCAACAGGGTCGTCGTCGTAGCTGATCGCCACAACAGCAGCCGACAGTGTGACGCCCGCAGCGGAGAGGAACCAGCCTGTCGAGCAGACTATCTACTTTCATCATAGTTTTTTTTGTCACCCAATCACTTCGCTCACCTAAAATGGTCGTTCTTGTGACCGTCCAACGACGGAACTTATCGGCTATCACTCCGACCTATCACGATAGAAAGAGAGCAATGCTGAACCATGATCACCTTGCCAAGATCGCAGTGCAATCAAGAATAACGCGGCTTCACTGTGTTTAGAATTAAAATGCTAGGATAAATAATGAAATATTCCTAAATATTTGTATTGCTACAGAAATTTCGGGATAAAACGATGCCCTTATTGCCATCCAGCGTAACAGTTTGACTGTTCCATCAATTTTAATTATATATATATTTTTTCACAAATCATGCGGCAATATTTCTATGTGCCAGGGAAAACATAATTCGGAATAATTATTTGTGTTCATCTTGATATCGTACGAAATATTCTGAACGAAATATGTTTTTTTGCGTGAAGAAAGGCAAACCATGTTTATCAAACGTTTTTGCGACCAGTCCGTTGAATAGAGATTCGAAACTGCTCACCGCACTTGACGTCTCGGTTCCAAAAATACGTCCATAAACCATGCATAAGCTATTATGGGATAAACCATTATCCCATTGACTGTACGAAAAGGTTTGATATTACCCGTCGTTTTACATATTCCTGCTGGTGGTACCAATAGTGTTACAGTTAAACAATTTGAATTGATGCAGCTCTTTCTATATTTTTTTTATCAGTGTCCAATGATTTGCATGACCAAATGATTTTTTGATTTCCAAAAACACTGAGTTACTTTGTTGATTCACCGTTAACAATGCAACTATTCGTTTGT
>SDVV010001805.1:0-24558 GCA_016164225.1 Gammarus roeselii
TGGTGAGGGAGAGCAGTGGTGGTGAGGGTGAGCAGTGTTGGTGAGGGAGAGCAGTGGTGGTGAAGGTGAGCAGTGATGGTGAGTAAGAGCAGTGGTGGTGAGTGAGAGCAGTGGTGGAGAGGGAGAACAGTGGTGGTGAGGGAGAGCAGTGGTGGTGAGGGTGAGCAGTGGTGGTGAGGGAGAGCAGTGGTGGTGAGGGTGAGCAGTGATGGTGAGGGAGAGCAGTGTTGGTGAGGGCGAGCAGTGGTGGTGAGGGAGAGCAGTGGTGGTGAGGGTGAGAAGTGATGGTGAGGGAGAGCAGTGTTGGTGAGGGAGAGCAGTGGTGGTGAGGGAGAGCAATGGTGGTGAGGGAGAGCAGTGGTGGTGAGGGAGAGCAGTGTTGGTGAGGGAGAGCAGTGGTGGTGGGGGTGAGCAATGATGGTGAGGGAGAGCAGTGTTGGTGAGGGAGAGCAGTGGTGGTGAGGGAGAGCAGTGGTGGTGAGGGAGAGCAGTGGTGGTGAGGGAGAGCAGTGTTGGTGAGGGAGAGCAGTGGTGGTGAGGGAGAGCAGTGGTGGTGAGGGAGAGCAGAAGTCATGTTAAACGTTTAGCACTATTTGTCCTTGGTGCAAAATTTTCCTGCTCAAAATGTCAAGATCAAAATAGTTCGGAAACGAGAAAGTTGTTAATACCTCATTCTATAATTAGAATGACCGTGATAGCAAACATTTGCAATATTGAAATCCCTACCAGTTAATGAGGGCAATTGCACTCAATAGAAGGGAGTGGCAATTGCACTCAATATAACGGAGTGGCAATTGCACTCTGTATAATGGAGTGGCAATGGCACTCAATATATAAAGGAGTGGCAATTGCACTCAGTATAATAGAGTGGCAATTGCACTCTGCATAATGGAGTGGCAATTGCACTCTGTATTATGGAGTGGCGATTGCACTAAATATAATGGAGTAGCAATTGCACTCTGTATAATAGAGTGGCAATTGCACTCTGCATAATGGAGTGGCAATTGCACTCTGCATAATGGAGTGGCAATTGCACTCTGCATAATGGAGTGGCAATTGCACTCTGTATTATGGAGTGGCGATTGCACTCTGTATAATGGAGTAGCAATTGCACTCTGTATAATGGAGTGGCAATTGCACTCTGCATAATGGAGTGGCAATTGCACTCTGCATAATGGAGTGGCAATTGCACTCTGTATTATGGAGTGGCGATTGCACTCTGTATAATGGAGTAGCAATTGCACTCTGTATAATGGAGTGGCAATTGCACTCTGCATAATGGAGTGGCAATTGCACTCTGCATAATGGAGTGGCAATTGCACTCTGTATTATGGAGTGGCGATTGCACTCTGTATAATGGAGTAGCAATTGCACTCTGTATAATGGAGTGGCAATTGCACTCTGCATAATGGAGTGGCAATTGCACTCTGCATAATGGAGTGGCAATTGCACTCTGTATTATGGAGTGGCGATTGCACTCTGTATAATGGAGTAGCAATTGCACTCTGTATAATGGAGTGGCAATTGCACTCTGCATAATGGAGTGGCAATTGCACTCTGCATAATGGAGTGGCAATTGCACTCTGTATTATGGAGTGGCGATTGCACTCTGTATAATGGAGTAGCAATTGCACTCTGTATAATGGCGTGGCAATTGCACTCTGTATAATGGAGTGACAGTTGCACTCAAGGTAGTGCAATCTACACAGGACTGCCTTGCTCGCATGTCATCAACAGTAGAGTTTGATTTATTCAGGGAAAGTAGGACAATAATCGTCGAAATGCTCCACTATCTGAGGATCTGGCATGTTGTTATATCTGGTATGTTGTTATACCTGGTATGTTGTTATATCTGGTATGTCGTAATATCTGGTATGTTGTTATGTCTGGTATGTTGTTATGTCTGGCTGGTGTTATATCTGGCATGTTGTTATATCTGGTATTTTGTTATATCTGCCATGTTGTGATATCTGGCATGTTGTGATATCTGGTATGTTGTTATATCTGGTATGTTGTTATATCTGTTATGTTGCTATGTCTGGTATGTTGTTATGTCTGGCATGTTGTGATATCTGTTATGTTGTTATATCTGGTATGTTGTTTTATCTGTTATGTTGTTATATCTGGTATGTTTTAGTATGAGAAAACAGCAAACAGCTGGCGAGGACAGGGCCTGTATTACATAAACATTATGCATAACTTCCCTATGTCCATGAATGTTAGAATTACACACAGATAGCACTTGTTGTGTCAGGTATTCTAATTATCTATTCGTATACAGCCACAGCAGGTGCCCTCATCGTCTCTTCCATCACTTGATAATAAAATAAAATTCCCATAACGCACACATCCACCATTATTCTAAGGGATATTCAATGAAACTATGCAACTGAAGGCCCAGTTGTGTTAGAGACCCTTACAAATAGTAAATCTTCACCGTGACAACTGGAGTCCGTCAATATTGAGCAGTTATGGTCTGCATGCCGTGCTCAATAGGTCGATCGCTCTGGGCGAGGTTTACCCTTCTTGCATTCGGCGCGTATCGAGAAGAGAACCGCCGATGTGAGGCTGGATTATGTTCTGCATCACAACTTCCGCCATGTGGGACCACTAAGTATGTTCTACATCACAACCTCCGCCATGTGGGACCTCTAAGTATGTTCTACATCACAACCTCCGCCATGTGGGACCTCTAAGTATGTTCTACATCACAACCTCCGCCATGTGGGACCTCTAAGTATGTTCTACATCACAACCTCCGCCATGTGGGACCTCTAAGTATGTTCTACATCACAACCTCCGCCATGTGGGACCTCTAAGTATGTTCTACATCACAACCTCCGCCATGTGGGACCTCTAAGGAGTGTGGTCATTCTTTCCGTACACGTTCACATTGATAGAAAGGAACCACCGAGTATGAGCTGTTGGGAGGTTGAACCACGTTCGCTTACGTCACATGTACAGAAGTTTACCACAGTAAATAGACCAGAGAGGGTATACGTAATGCCTACAAGCTTCAGTTTCTACTTTCAGCAGGGACTTTTGGGAGGAACTCGACACGCAACCGGCATATACGCCCACCGAGCTGGGTGTGGGTAGTGATTCACCTGGACTGGGAGAATGCATCATGACTAAATGCCCATCTGGGCGGGGGTCCGATAATTACTGCTGCTCTTACTGGTGAAATAATAGCCTTGGCAGAAGCACTCGATTGCTTCTACCAGGACTATTTCCTTGAAGAAAATATGTTTTTATATCTACAGCAGACATGAAGTTATTTCTGTACTAATTGTTCTTCGATTAACTGTGGTCTCTTATTTGTATGGGGGACTTCAAATTATGTCTTACAAAATTTGTTACATGTTACGATTAAATAATCAAGTTCAGATATTGAAAGATTTTGTACAAAGACACTGTGGCTTAGCATTTATTTTTATCTGAAATATATTGTCATCTATTGTGTTAAAATTTAACTATTTTCTTAGAATTCCTTCTCGGGACTATAGCTGTAATAATAGCTAGCAATACGGAGCATTGCGTAGAGCATAGGATATCACAGAGCGTGTAAAGCTTAGGTATTCCAAATCGAAGAAAGATCGAGCTATCTATTATTATAGAAAGTATGGGCTGTTCTGGGCGGCAGACAGGGATAGAGGCAGAGTACCGTAGGGGGATAAAGGGCAGTGCGCGTGATGTGGACGAAGCTTTCTCACATAACAGCAAAGGGGCGATAACCCATGATGGAGAAAAACATACATGTGGTTTGTCTCTAGGAGAAGTCTAGCTAACTGATCCAAGATTTTGTGGCTCTGGAGACAACAGGTTACTGCATCTAGATCTGTGATAACTAAAAACCAATTATACCACAGTTATAATATCTAATATAGATGAAATGGGTCTTGGGAGATCCTGAACGATCTCAGGCTTTTCATAAATAATTACAGGAACTTACGTAAATCAACACATTTTATAAACGCTTTTGTACAATAATTTGCTAAACACGAAATCGTCATCCTTTATTGAACGTGACAGTCTTTCTGTCGATGAAAATTACAAGATTCAGTTTACGATAAATGAATTTTAAAGTTGGAATTATTTCTCTCGATCACCACTATATGCACCAGTTTGCCAAAAAGTAAATTAAACGAGCTGAAAAGGCTACAGAACCAGGCGATTTTACCAGTGATGTTACTTTTTTTACAAATCGTTTATTTGGAATATGAAACATAACAAAGTATAAACACTCAGGATTATCAGAAGAAGCGGATGCGCCGATGTGGTTGCATAATTTCTTTTGTTGTCGGAAAGGACTATCGAATCAGTGTTCCGATGACCCTGTCCGACCCTTGAGACTTGCTCGACTCAGCGGTCTGATAGACAAGAAATCTTTGCCATAAATATTAATACAAACGTGCATGCCTGGATTAGATTTTATTATGAGATCAATCAGTGCATGCCTATATGCCTATAACTTGTATGGCGGGTGTCTTTCCCTTTAGGGGAGACGGGAAATACCCTTCTCCTACCAGGGGGGGAGGTGTAAGCCTTACTTCTCTTCAAATCCACATTTGCTCGCCCTTCACCGTTTTGTCTTTTCAACCTCATCCTGAATTTACTCAAACATTCATTACCCTCATATATTCCTTTTGACCACACTGTTGAAAAAAAAATCATGTGAATCAACAGATAATTTTGGATAATTGTCAGTTAAAATTTCCGTTGTTTAAAATCTCAAAATTTGTCCGTTGATTAAGCGGAAAGTCTTTTTTATTGCATTACCGGATAATTACATTTAATCTGTAATGTCAACAGATTTTTAAATTTTTATTCCGACAAATTGCGGAATGTCTGCTCGATGACAGTACTTGTTCCGTAGTTATTTTACAACGGAATGTTTCTTATTTGTCTGTTGTCTAGCCATGTTGAACACCTATCACTGTCCGTCGTTTCACAGGCTCTTATAATTAGCTGATAATGACATAGGTTAATCGGTCTCAAAATAGAAAGCAAAAGATCCACTCACTATTTTGAAAACATACCTCCGTATGTGGTGCCCTACTATCTTATCTGCTTGTCGATCATTTTAAATGGTCGTCATTTAAATCACTATGCAAGGATCCCTTTTAAAATAATGTCATGATGAAAGGAAATAACGTTTAATGAGATTTGAATGTAGAAAATATCAATCGGTATCATACTAATAATTCACCTGAGCTTTTTTTCATTTATGCTAGTTACATTTGTTGAATGCGCGGGACCACATTTGGACGAATGTCCAGTGGGCATTGTTCAAAGCCGAATCAATAATTTACATAAGAGATACCGTGGCCGAGTGGTTAGCGTATCTGATTGCTATGGTGCATGTCGCTAGTTCGAGCCTTGGCGGGGACAAAGCAGTTTTTATAAAAAAACGAACCCGGATGCCAGTCATAGTGACGGGCAGTCTATGGTGTATTGACAAATGTGGATAATCATCTGTCAACATCAACAGAAAAACTCAGTGGTTTGGACACCAAGTGTGCCCCGACCAGTTGTCCAAGTTTAACGGAAAGCGAACCATTATTCGGGGTTTAAGCGGTCATGATAAAGTTGTCGGTTGAATTTCACAGATGAATAAAATATGTCCGACCAATGAACTGCCAGACACTTCTGTTAAAATACTGTCAATATATTTAACAGTGCGTTCTCTCAATAGTGGTTGCACACCGGTCCTAAATTTGCTCAAACGCTTATCAATCTCATATCATCCTTTTGACCACTCCCTCAATAGTTGGGGCACACCGGTCCTGAATTTACTCAAACATTTATTAACCTCGTATCTTCCCCTTGACTACTCCCTCAATAGTTGGTGCACACCGGTCCTGAATATTATAATTTCATGTAGGTCATAATATCCAAATTTCGTTCATTCTTTCATGCACCCTTTTTTACGATTCCATTTTTTTTTCAAACCTTGATTTTCTCATGCGTGAGATTTCACACACTGAAGTGTAGATCACATGAACGGGATCCCCGTTTCTGTCTCTTCTTCATCGAGACACATCATGCTCGGGAGCTGGTGTGTCGAGTTAGAACGCTCCTCGCTGTAGCCACCCTCGAGGTGTGCTGGGACCGTATGGCCTCAGCACCTTAGGAGTTACTGTACTCCCTGAGGCAACTGTGCATACTTTTGGCCTTCGGAGCATCATGGACAGTAATTCCACGCAGAAGTAAAGCCAATCACTATAATCAAATCTAACGAAAATGTTACAACCGAGTATCCAGTGCACTAGAAAGCCTTGACTCTCTAATCTAATCTACAATCGAGTATATTGATTCACTTACGCTGGCTGCAGTGAGCCAGCATTCATAAATGCCCTTAACTATTAAACTCAGCCTTGTCGATTGGACAGAGCTATTAGAAACGATGCTTTTGAGAACTAATTTTATTTGGTCTGCTAAGAGAGAAATAAGAAATGAATAAGCTTTGAACAAATTTGTATTTCATTCTGCAAGTTGTCAGATTAAAGCTCAATGTTGATGTAACGACTGCGTTGAATAAAAGGCATTCAGAAACCCATTCTGAACGATTCACTCTAAACAGATTTATGATAGTGGTAGAGGAGTGTAACTTCAAATTACAGTGCGCTTCAACACGCCATGACACCATATAAAACACATTACCAAGGATATTTAATAATATTGTTTTCATGCAACAAAAATCGACGGAATTTTTTCCCTATACCTACAAAATATCCTGATTACATTTCCCTACGAAGTAAATACAACACATTTTTGCATTAAATCACTCTGAGTAACTGTACGTTGATGTTGAAATAAACTCAAGGGATACAGTAATGCTCAAACAGGGTTGACACCTGCCAAGCCCTATCTAATATAGGTAAATTACGAAACAGTCTTAATAAGACACATGCGAATCTTTCCGCAACATGTGGCTGCTATACAACGATGAAATGGGAACACAATTCACTTAAGTGTTCAACAATCTTGTGATCGTTAGATACAAGAAGTTACTCTTATTGTAATCTATTCAATAATTTATGCGACAATGAAGTAAAACTTGTATGACGGAACCCTTATGAAAAAGCACTTGAACAATAGTATTGTGAAAGGGTGTGTTCGTTAACAAGCGGTGCCCGCAAACACATTCTTGATAACGAAGGTAGGGTAAGACATTATTATCGTTAAAGGTGGGGAAATAGCTACAGGAAGGCTAGGAGGACGAGTGTGGTAACTGCATTCTCATTTATGTACGAATGTCATTGAGCCTTGGATGCGGTTATGCCACTCTTCCTCTAAGCTCTCCAATTACAGGGTGTTAAGAACCTATAATGCTAATAAACGGTTCTCAATTATTTTTTCTATAACTGGGTAATGGAAAAGCTATTAATTAAACGTAGACATTTTACAGTGAAGTGGTGAGACGATTGGGTCTTAGAAATATTGCTACAAATTAAACTATTTATAAAATAATGTGATATGATCCACACTTAGAATTAGTAAAATGCCTCATAAATGCTACATTTTGAATATTTTTGTGTATGATGACGGACCGCTTCATGATACGTTCGTAATTAACTCCATGGAAATTACAGTAGGTTCATTTTATGAAACGAAAAAAAAACAAATATTTGCTCTAGACAGTGAGTAATAAATTGATGCCTCTACATACATAGACGTTACTGTCATAATGAGTCTAGCTGGGCCTCTCTGCCAGTACTACTGTACGTCCAGTTATGCTTCTTCAACGCAAACAAAGACAACAGGAATATAAAGAGGGCATCATCGTGTCAGGAATGATTTATATTTTTTCAAGTTTCTTATCTCTACCTAAAGAGAATATGTGGTCTGAAAATGGACCTGTTATCAAACTTTATCAATAACAGATGTAAATAAATTGAATAACTAAGTTAGATGGACATTTTAATGTTAGGTTCAGAAATTCGTCGACATTCAGTGCCGTGAAATGTGAGAAAACTCTGTTCCCTTTTGTTTACTGAATACGATGGATGAAACGTAATCAAAATCGGTAAAGCATAGACACAAATTATGCACGATTGATCGGTGAAAACAATTGAGAGTATGAGCTAATTATGTTTATTAATATATTTTTTAGTGTTTTGTTCTTACTTTCAGATAATAACAATTTAATTACTATTCAGTGAACACCTTATGTACTACTTTCTTCATACAATAAAAATCACGAAGAGTTTTGAAGACATTGAGGTGTATATACAACTTGGATGGGGTATAAATAGTCTCGTTTTCTTAAAAAAATCAACATTTTTCACCAATATTTTCAACACTATAGAGAGTTCTAACATCAGTTCACTTTTGAATACGTGTTTGACTTTTTCAGAGATCAATTTCTAAAGAGGAAACCACCTCGTGTGTACTTAGCATTATGCGAACTTTTACCTCCTCACAAAACCAGAGTTACTTTTCTGAGAGGTTTTCCACTACCACTGCTGCTGCGATTGTTCCTGAAGTGGGTATCATCCACTCTCCCTCTCGGAGATGGAAATCCTTCAAGACCGTCTCTCCAAACTGATCCGGAGGTATCGTGACAGAGTTCTGAGATTGCTCCACCGTTGTGACTCTCATCTTTGCGAACCAAGATGGAGACCGGAAGGGGTCCAACCTGGCTCGTCGAACTACTCATATTACACGCATTTAATGTACCACGCTCGATCCCCATAACTGGTCCTATTCTGGTTTGCATCGGTTCTCCTGAAGACGACATCATATTGCGGAACTTCATGGAAGGCGGTAAGGTATACGTGCTGAAAGGGGGATGCTGTACATGGGAGGGATTGCCTGCATTCCTAGGAACGTAGGTGTGCGTCGGCATGTTCATCCTTTGGCCAAGAGAAACCGGGTTAGGATTTCTAAATGGATGCATGAAACGTAGGTTATTCGGTGCATACTGGTTGTTGAACATTTCTACTTGTGCAGGAAGTGGGTGAGAGTTTGCCGAAAGATAGGTTGGTACAGGGTTGGTAACGTTCGATCGATATGAGCCCACAAGCATTTGGTTAGGTTGCCTCTTGGGACTGAAATAACTTGGATTTTCCGATGAGGAGCTAGAAGGAATGTTAGTAAAAGTGTTTGGCATGTAATTAGTAATTTTTTTCTGAGGATAAGGGTTCGTTCTGGGCTCTTGAGGATGGTTGGGCACCTTGTTCAAAGATTGCTGGGGAACATAGAAAGAATAGTTGCCTTGTTCAATGGCGCTGTGAGGCTCATCAGTACCATAAATGAAATTACTAGTGTTGTTGGGAACGTTGTATGGTACGTTGTGAAAGGTATCAGAAAAATGAGCTTCATACAAGCCGTCTTGACTCTTACTGTACGAATATCCTAAGGTGTTGTCATGAAACGGGGGATTGTAAGTGCTTCGTAATGCAGAAGGAGGGATCTTGTTATACGCTGGTGTCGTTTCGAACTGGTTATCAGTAGCAAACTGATCTCTATTACCATAGTTGTACTGCGTGTATTCGTCAAAAGATTTGAACATTCTTGCTTGGAGGCGCTTGCGTTCGTCAATGTTGCCAAAGCTTCTCGAGTTAAAGCGAGTATTAGCATCAACTGTTTCAAAGTGCGAATGGGGCTGTGTCGGGTCTTCGGGAATACTTCCGTGGCTTCGAGAGTTGAGTCTGCTAGTTTCATCCATGCTGCTGAAATTTTTTAAACTTGACCTAGTGTTTCCGTTGATGCTCGCTAGGCTCCTGGAGGTATACCAAGGATTGTTGACGCAGATCTCTGTGTTCCAAAGGCCCTGTCTAGTTTCGTTGATAGCTGGAATGCTTTGACTTGTCAAGCGGCTGTGCTCATCAATTGGTCCCATATTTATGTTGGTGTTTGCCTTGGTGTTTCTGCCGACTATTGATTCAATGCTGAGACTATTGAACTTGTTTCCAAGAGGAGAGCGATCTGTTTCTTCTTCTTGAATGGTGGAATTGAGAACTCGGTTATCAATTCGGTATCCATCGACAGCTTCGACACTTTTGGTTCTTCTTTGGAAGGCAGCGGATTTTCTCACGGAAGAATTGGACGTCTGTCTCCTACCTAGAGTATGACTTCGAAAATTTACGTTGTAATCGCTAATGTCGATGTGTACCATTGGGTCATATTCTTGGTTAGTGTGCTGTTGATAGGGCTGTTGTTGATGTTGTTGTAATTGTTGTGACTTATGTTGAAATTGGATCGGCTGTTTTAGAGATTTTCTGTCGGAAAATTGATGTCCATCTTGCAGTTGTCTTTCTGGTAACTGCTGTTGTTGCTGCTGCGGCTGAAGATGTTTCTGCAATTGATGTTGTGGCTCTTGATGATGTTGTTCAGGGAATTCGTGAATTTCTGCTGGAAATCTTTGGTAATCTTGAAGCTGAACCTGTTCATATTCGTTGCTCCCACGGCCGGAATCGTTGAAATCATTTGACAAGGCGTCCTTCTCATTTTTTAATTGTTCTAACCGTGATGTAAAAGCTGCCATGTCGCATTCATCAAGACTATTATTTTTCAAAATAACAGGATCTGAAAGTTGTACACCCAAGAGTTTTCTTAGACTGGCCTTCCTTGGGAAACTATTGATTGATATATCTTTGGTAACCTCAGTTTGTGGAACAATTGGTTTATAAATGGGATTGGAAGAAGATCTTTTGCTTTCGATGACTACCTCAGTTTCTCCTGATTGAAGACTATTCTCGCTGCTTCGTTTAATCCTTTGACTTCTCAACCTTGCCAAAACTCTCCCTTCAACCTTGTTATTTCCTGCTCTGAGCTCAGCGCCAGCGACCTCCGTTACGGGCTTGGAGAAGACCAGGAACTCCTCGATGGCACCTCTAGAAGACGTCTTGGCTTGCAAAAGGGTGGGAGGGGGAAGGACCGATGGGGATCGTGCGCTTTTCGTACTTCACTTGTACTGTTCTCCAAAACACGTGACGCAGCGCTGCCAGCACGACAGGCACACGGTGATGAGCAAAAGCAGGCCGGCTACAGAGTAGACAAAGATCAGCTGAGCAATGGCGAACAGGTACACCGTCCGGGAACACCTGTAACAGAAGGTCCCATTGTTAGTAGAGCGATATCACTCTTCTGAAGCACCTATAGTAGGGAGGATGTGAGTAAAGCGAATGCGAACAGGTAGCTGTCTTGAATCACCTGTATACGACTGACGGCCGTGGGGTGAGGTTGTGTGGCAAGTTTCCTTCTCTGCTTGATATAAATATAGGAGGTCACTTCATTTCTGTGTTGAACATTATCACTAAGCAAATGTTACATTGGTCGCTTTATAACTTTTTTTTCGGACCATTGCAACCTTGTGTGCTATATCTAAACACCGTGTTTATGTTTTTGTAATTGACTAAACAAGCCCACTTTATTCAAACTGTGTAAGGGTTGAAATTAGCTTCCCGGCCTACGTCCGCCCAGCCCTCTCCTCTACGGTCAAGAAGCGAGCTAACCGCAGATCTGTGCACCGTGTCTCATTAAGCCACATACCTAAGCCTCACCCCCACCCGAGACGGATTCCCGCAACCAATGCGGTCTATCCAGAACAAGAACTCAATGCTATCAGACATCATAGCTCAATTTTCTTCACCCACGTCTAACATCAGCAATCTTTCAACGCTACCAACATAACCAGTCTACAGCTCAATAACAAATGAGTCGTCAAGAGGCAAGGCAGTCGACAAGTTGGAGCCCACGCCTCAGTGTTTGTGAAGAACTGGCCTCTACCATCTCACCTCCCTCACCCTCCACGTAAATAAAAAGGAATTTCTAATACCTTGGCTGTCCGAGTGCCTCGCTCTACGTGAATGATTGCATCTCTACAGCAGCTGTTCCATATACGTTCGTTCATAGTGCTCCCAACACGTCAGTTTATCGCGCTCGCTGCACGTCAGTTTTTCGTGCTCCCTACACGTCAGTTCATCAATTATTTTTGGGTGTCATTTGCATTTTAACTTGAATATATTCAGTGATACGCACTCGGAAAATACTACTGTGCATTTAGGTAGCATGTGTTGTCAGTTGTGACCATTGTTCCAAAAAAAGTGCGCACTCACCAATCAGGTATTTCAAGTATTATGTGTAATCCACCAAAAAAAAAAAGTCTGTACTCTTCTGTTGATGTTATGATGATAGGGAATAAATCACATAAGTGACCTGTTCTGACTTCATCTTCAGACTAACGCTGACTGACATCGAGAAAATATTAGTAAATGAATAATTATATTTTAAAAAGTTATTTCCAAACTTGTTCTTTGTAACAAGATTATTAGGAAAACTTAGTTTTGCCTTTCATTCAACTCCATCCCACAAAGAAAGTAACTCTGCATCGCTGACGTGCATCCAACTCACATTTGTTCTAATTCCGTTTTTGAATTGTCCATATCTCACTCCTTCCAAAGTTGATACGTACCGCGTGTGAAAGAAGCACAGTCCCTCACAATCGTTTAGTCAGTATTCGGAGCGACCTTAATAACTGGATAAAGTGTTGGTTAACGGATAGACAGTAGTGTGTTGTACTCAACGGAGCTTCTTCTACATGGGGTAATGTTACGAGCGGCGTGCCTCAAGGATCCGTGTTAGGTCCAGTTCACTTCATAATAGTCATAAATGATCTTAATAGGAACATGATTTCCAACATTAACAAGTTTGCAGACGATACCAAGATAGGAGAAAAAGTGCAAACCAAACTTGAGTGTCAGCAGATCCAATTAGATCTGAAAACAATTATTGATTGGTCAGAAAAGAGGGAAACAAAATTTAATTGTGAACAAACGTAAAGTTATGCACATAACTTTACGTTTGTGCATAACTTCTTCTTCTAGAATATTCAATGTCTAGAAAGAACCCTATTCCTGTTACCAAAGAGAGAGATCTAGGTGTCATCATTAGTAAGGACTTAAACAGCAAGCAATGCAACGATGCTGCCAAAAAAGCAACACAAGGCGAGGTATTGTAACTCGCGCTATCTCGTACATAAACAGACGCAGTATTCTGAAATTATACAATGCATTTGTTAGACCGCATCTCGACTATTCCGTTCAATTCTGGTCTCCATAATTAGTAAAGAAGTTATTAAATTAGAGAAGCTAACAAACTTATTTGCTAGAGAAGCGTCGAGTCAGAGGTGACATGATCGAGGGGTGGAAGATTATGAAGAGTAAGGAAAACGTCGACCGAGCGAGGTTTTTTAGTCCAAATGCAAACGAAGTGACCAGGAATTGTGGATACAAAATCGTTGGGAAGCGTTTCTCACTCGACATCACGCACAATTTCCTCATTATAGAGTTGTCAAAGAAATGAACAAACTTTCAGCGGAGGTTGTTGACAGCAAAACAATCAAAAAGTTCAAGTACCAGCTGGAGAAATTCTACATGATTCGTCGTTAAATAGCCAACTTTGTCCTTTCTTGATCTTTCGCTCCTAGACGTTCACTTCTTTCTATCAAAATGTAACTTAATTTGAGCCAAAAGGCCTGTTGCTCTCTTCTTACACTTGTGAAAGGGTGTTAAGAGAGCAATAGCGCACAGGTCCGTCGTCTTAGAGCACCTGGGAAAATGTCATGTGGAAAGTACTTGGACTTGAAACACGTGTTCCAGGGGTGGTGTTAGTAGAGATACGGCGAAATATACTTCATTGATGATTTAGGATTTTTGAAAATCCACCACGAATTTTGTATTTAATTATACTCACGAATTTGAATAAATTTTGATCATCAAAATATATTTTAAATCATTTGCGACACAAATTTCAAAATAACAATAATTCTGAAGTGAAAATAATTGTAAGATATAATTGCTTGTTTTTGCATAAAAATATTTCTTAACGAAATTTAATCCGTCCTTATCCCTCCTGAACTAACGTAAGGAAACGAGTGTTTATTTCATGCACCTTGCACGCTCAAAAGCCGAAAATAACTCGCACGCTTCGTGTGACTTCCAGAAGTGTAACACAAGCTGTCTTCGTTGTTTCGTAAGCTGCGATCTGTTTGGCTAACAGTTCCCTTGTAAAGTACTACGTATAGAACACTGCGGAAAATGTATCACCGATTTATCTGAAAATGGCAAGTATATTAAGCATCACCTACTATCATCTCAGATGTACCCCATTCTTGCGACTTCGAAATAATAGTTAGTACGCTTGCGAGTGCAGAGAGGAATATAATTAATAAAGAATGAAACAGACACGAAATATTTTGAGACGTAACTTTTTCACAGGGGACGCGCCGCAAGTAAATGTAATTAGGACTGAAATGAGGTGTGTTAATGAGAAGGCCAACCCTTCCAACGGCATTATTGCGCGGGAAAAAGAGGCAAATGGAACTGTGATAGTCATTAGAGATGCATTGAGTATTCCAAGCAGGGGAACGTTTGACTCAATATTCAAGGTGATGTTTTCATTCGATGAGCAACAGAGACAACAAATGGGTTTGTAATTATTTGAAACATAAAATAAATAAATTGATCTCATATAGAAAATAGCTGTGAGAAATTATGAAGGCGTCTAAAAGCACCTTATCTTGAAGAGGCACCTACCAGTCGTTGGGCTCAAATAATGTGGCCTCGTATTTGGGCACGTAGATACGGTACACCCAGTAGTTGCCGAGCCCAAACCACACCATCAGGAAGAGTGACAGCGCCACGTCCGTCGCGCGGTAGCTGATGGACGTGAAGATCTCGTCCAGACCATCGTCGGCGAAGGCGTCGTCGATGCGCTCGTACCGACGAGAACGAACCTGGGAACGACGGTCGGTGTTCATTGAAGGTAATTAGGTGGATGAGGAAGCCATTCATCTAGACGCTAGCTTAGGAGGTTATTTCAACTTGAATAAAGGATGACAGAAAAATGAAGGTATGTTGCCAGCATGGTCGTGAGAAAGTGCATAATAAATGCCGTGGTGTCAATTAGTACAGACGACATGAGTTAGAGTGTCACCACCAACTTGCAGTAGAACCAAAACAAATTGTTCCTGTGCCAAGTGAAACACTTGAATTCTCAAAACCACGTAATTTTTGTCCTTTGATCGGGGTTTGGACATAGGGAGCAATATATAAATTCTGAGATCTGACTTATCATCAGGACACGTGGCTCCGAAAGGCAGTCCCGAGTGTAAAGCACTACAAGAACTAATAAAATATTTTCCAAGGATACGGTTTTTCTCGGTTACTTGAAGTGATGTTTGTCAACAGAGCTCTAAGGACGACGTGGGTTCACCCTGGACGCCGGTAAATCCCCGATGATGACGTTAATAGAATACGTTATTTCTTAAATGAAAAAATAAATCTCGCATCGCACGGGCTCAACAACATCTCCATGTCTGTTGAGGTGTAATGTGAAAGATCATCGAAAATGGGTAGAAATTAAAGGCTTTCCGATCCAACATATTTTCCTGCAGGAACTGGCGCGAGTGTCCATGTCTTGGATTCTATTAACACGGGTTCGAATAAGTGATATGAGCGATGAAAAGAAAATGGTGCACTCCTTTTACATAAACAAGGTGTTTTCGATCCACCCGTAGCATCATGACGTGGTGTATGAAAGAAGACCCGTAACCGTGCAAGAGATGATGTGCTGGTGGGCACTCAATGGGACGCCCGTAGCCGGCCAATCTTGTGGTTAGATAGTTTTGTGCGCCCTCCGGTACATTGATATTGGAGAGGGGCTCTATAGAAAAATATACAAGCTATGGGAAGAATACGCATCGATTCCGCTACTCAATCAAAGACAATAAACCACACTAACACGCAAAGGCAAGGGGGGGGGGACTTGGATTCGTCGGATTTGAAGCGTCCTCCAAGAGAGGAACCTATAAATGTTCACGAATTAATTACTTGAATAATTAATCAGTATATTAGGATTTACGTTACCGTGTTATGCCCAAAGAAGGTGAAACGAAATTAAATGTTGTGTCTTGGCTATGGATGAGTGCGAGGGAAGATTATTGCTGATTTATTATGGCAGTCGGCGCTGCCTTTTACTGAACGGACCAGAATCCGACTTACGAACTAAGATAAGTAGTTTAGAAACAGTACGTGGGTCTTGGGTTATACTTTATTTCTTGGATATAATGTTGGCACAGCAAAATTTGAGTTTGAGTAGAAAACTATGAATAGGGGCGGTGATGAAAGATGAAAACGGCTAGTTGTTGCTGAAAAGTGGTTACGTACGGAAAAGGTGGGCAGAGTATTTTGATGAATTGTTGAAAGTCGAGGAGGGTAAAGAGGCTGAATTGTTGATGTGGCATGGTGGTATGCCGGTTTTGGGAGAGAGACTTGTTGCGGACATTACTAGGGAGAGGTGCAGGAGACGGTAGAGGTGATCATAGCAGGGAAAACATCCGGTTTGGATTGCGTTGCGATTGAGTGCCTGAAAAGGTGTAGCGTAACGATTGTCGAATGGCTAGTGAGGCTACTGAATCTGTGTTTTGTGACGAACGTGGAACCGATTGAATGGCGCAGTGCTTGCATTGTTCCGCTGTATAAGGGCAAAGTAGATAGACATGAATTCTGCAACTCAAGAGGTATCAGTTCATTATGTGAGGTCGGTAAGTTATAAGGGCGAGCGTTGAACAAAAGGATTAGAGGTTGCACGGATGGCGCAATTAGAGAGAAACAGTGTAGCTTAAGGAGTGGTTAAGGGTGTGCCGACAACATTTTTGCAGTAAGAAAAGTCCGAAAGAAGTACCTTGCGGAGGGAATAGATATGTTCCGGTCAGAGTTAGTTTCTATGTTGATAGCAGAGCATGTGTCAGAGTGGGGAACAAGGTGAGTGATTGGTACAGAGTGAAAGTGGGTCTGTGACAAGGCGGCACTGGTGGCGGATTCAGAGGAGGAGCTGTATAGGCCAGTATCGAAATTTGGTAGAGAGTGTGAGAGGAACAAGTTTCAAATGAACGTGGATAAAATTGAAGTAATCAGGTGCTCGAGGAATGCAGATGCGAGCAGAATTAGTGTCCTCCTAAATGAAGAGTTATTGGAGGTAATTAGTGTATTAGGTATCGGGGCTTCCATGTGGATAAGACTAATCTATTGAAAACTGAGGTGAAGTCGCTTGTGAAGGAAGGGTGTATGTGTTGGGTGCACTGAAAAGTATAATGAGCTGTAAGATGTTGGGGATGGAAGCCAAGAGATGGCTGTATAAGAAAGTAGGTGTCCCAACTGTGCCGCTCTACGGAGTTGAGACTTAGGGTTGAGAACAGAAGGAAGAAGAAGATGATAGTTTTTGAAGTGAAATGTTTGAGGATCATGGCTAGAGGGACGTTGAGAGACGGGATCATTAACACTCAAATTAGAACGGGGATGATAGAGAAGTTAGATGACAGAGTTGATTCGGGTGTTCTAAGATGTTTAGGAGACTTAATGAAGATGTATGAAGTGAGTTTGGTGAAAAAGGGTGATAATGGCGGAGGCAAGTAGACGTATGCCTAGAGGTAGTCCGAGGTTTGGGTGGATGGATGGTGTAAGGCAGGCGCTGGGAAAGAGAGATTTGACTGTGGCGGCAGCGCGAGAACGTGAAATGAACAGGAGTGAGCGGAGAACGATCGTGAACGGATGATTTTTAACGCTGCCCTGATATGCTTCCCGCCTTTGGCATCTCATAGAGAAACGGATTGGTCGTGGGTGGAGGGTCCTGTCATCATGACGCGGCAGGGAAAAAACAGTCACACTGTCAGGCCCTGCTGCTGACACTGACCTCAGACCGCACTCATGACCCAGAGTGTGTGTTAATTGCATGGTCTTCCGGCCGGACCCATTAGCGCAAATGCAAGAATTTGTGTGAGTGTGAGTGTATGAGAGGAGTGTGAGGTGCGCCTTGCCGTCGGCCAGCCCCTTCCTGAGATTCAGCCAAGTGTCTGTACCTGTATTTTTTACGGAGAGAGGTTCAAAGATGAGTGTCAGTGAAGGAGTGAATTACCGAAGTGTTTTAGCTACCGTAGACCGGAACATTACGTGAGTGAATGGCAGTGTTTCTAGATCGCAGTAATATCCTTAATTGCGATTAGAACCCGTTTATTGTAGCTATGGATTGGCAAATGAGCACAATAACGACGCCTCTAGTAAACACATAGGTGATGGATTAATTATAGCGCGGGATGCATGTGTAATCGTTGAATATCTACGCCATTGAAGAACTGTTAAGAAAATGTGCTGAAAAATTAGGAGTTTAACGTGAAATAAGTGTATGCATATTACCTATTAAAATACGTATGTACAAGGTTCCCATGTAAATATGAAATTCAATTCCTAAAGACTTCGCCTAATACCATTAATACCATTAGTGCCCGGTCACGCAATAATAGTCAATTACTTTTGCGTAGCAGTGCGGCCCGATGGAAATTTGATGATCCAAGGCCCTCGAGTGTACCTTACATTGCCTATTGACAGATGAGTCAACACTGTGCCGTTCAATTTAAATGCTGACAGATGAGCCAGAGCCCTCTAGTATGCTACAAGTTATCTGGTGGCAGATGAGCCAGAGCCCTATAGTAAGCTACAAGTTTTCTGGTGGCAGATGAGCCAGAGCCCTCTAGTATGCTACAAGTTATCTGGTGGCAGATGAGCCAGAGCCCTATAGTATGCTACAAGTTATCTGGTGGCAGATGAGCCAGAGCCATATAGTATGCTACAAGTTATCTGGTGGCAGATGAGCCAGAGCCCTATAGTATGCTACAAGTTATATGGAGGCAGATGAGCCAGAGCCCTATAGTATGCTACAAGTTATCTGGTGGCAGATGAGCCAGAGCCCTCTTGTATGCTACAAGTTATCTGGTGGCAGATGAGCCAGAGCCCTATAGTATGCTACAAGTTATCTGGTGGCAGATGAGCCAGCGCCCTATAGTATGCTACAAGTTATCTGGTGGCAGATGAGCCAGAGCCCTCTAGTCAAGCTGAACTTACCTGCTGGTATATGAGTTGGATTCCACTAGAATCGTTCTAGTTATCTGGTGGCAGATGAGCCAGAGCCCTTCTTTCTAGTTGACAGATGAGCCAGAGCCTTCTAGTCTAGTGGAAGTTATCTGATAGCAGATGAGCCAGAGCCCTTCTTTCTAGTTGACAGATGAGCCAGAGCCTTCTAGTCAAGTGGAAGTTATCTGATAGCAGATGAGCCAGAGCCTTTCTTTCTAGTTGACGGATGAGCCAGAGCCTTCTAGTCTAGTGGAAGTTACCTGATGGCAGATGAGCCAGAGCCCTCGTGTGACATTGAAGTTACCTTCTGACCGGTGAGCCAGAGCCCTCGAGTGTCATTCAGGTTACCTACTGTCAGATGAGCCTAAGTCCTCTGTAATCTAGCTCAACACACCTGCTGGCAGATGAGCCAGAGCCCCTTGAGGGTACCAAAGCAGCCCCCCACCAGGAGGTAGATGGGAATGTTGGGCTCCACGGGGCACTCCTGCAGGAACTGAATGCCTGTGGGTTGAACATGGCATCAGGTACTGTAAGGCACTACTGCTTGGAAACGAGAGGGAATGAGACGAGTGGCTGTAGTGGAGGAGAGGAGAACTATGTAGTTGAAGCCACGACATTGAGTGACACTAACTCATGTCGGGTAACTATGCCAGGCTTAGAGTGAATGTTTTCGAGTACTCATGGAATCGAAAAGGTCAAGACTGAAAAAAAATTGTTCATCAATATAAAGTTCCCTCAAAACTCCAATACCATGGAATATGCCCTAAAGACTAAGGGCATTAATGGAAGAGGAGCCCCCTCCCAGTGACGTGAGGAGGAAGATCCTCGACACTACAACGCAGGCCAAACCTTCGAATTCATTTGAAGACGTTACCAGTATTGATTCCAGTCGGTGCAATGAAAGGCGGGATGAATCATTCATTAAATAAATTAATACTCTTGGATAATGTTATATAAATAAATCGATAAAGTTCATATTCTATGCATTCCAATATATGTTGTTGGTATGTCTCGTCTCGCGATGATTATTATTAATGACAACACTTTTAAAAATGAAAACAATCATCTTCACCTTGAAGAGGAGTCCTAAGGAATTATTCAGGCTGGTCTCATGCGGACCAGTATTAGAGAGAACTCACCTAGTATGACCATGAGGACGGGCACCGCCATGCAGAGGACCAGCAGCAGAGTGGTGAGCACTGCGGGAGGTATGATTGAGCAGGTGATGAGTGGAGAGTTTGTGTGTAGATGATTAGTGGTGAGATGGAGAGCTTTTCGAATAAATGTTTCGATTATCGTTTGTTTTCTCGGGTTATTAACAAAAATGAATCGGAGATACTGACAGTCGGTACATTATACCACATTCGTAAGCGATATCGATAAAGATACAAACGTATCGATCGATACGTATTGCCGATACGTGTATCTAGAGACTGCCCATCCCTGGAAATGAGTAGAGCGTGTCTCTGGGTGGGGAGGAATGAGAAAGATGACAGGAGAAGGTATAAAGGAGTTGATTTAATAAGTTTCCGTTTCGACAAGAGTCGATGATGACGGACATTTGTTGGGGCCGAGAAGGACTACTCAGAGAGTGATGTTCAGGCTGACGTAGGATTCTGCGTCATATGTATATGTTGAGAGTGTGTAAATGAGTCCTGTTTGAAAATTGTAAGAGTGAGTACTGGTGCTGGAGAGGGGTTGTCTAATGTGGCAGTTGCATCTGTCCTCTGCTTTCTATTTCAAGTTTTGGGACATTTAATTTTTTCTAGTATTGTTGTTGCTCCTCTTCTCGCATTACTGTTGCCCCTCTTACCGCATTATTGTTGCCCCTCTTCCCGCATTATTGTTGCCCCTCTTCCCGCATTATTGTTGCTCCTTTTCCCGCATTACTGTTGCCCCTCTTCCCGCATTATTGTTGCCCCTCTTCCCGCATTATTGTTGCTCCTCTTCCCGCATTATTGTTGCTCCTCTTCCCGCATTACTGTTGCCCCTCTTCCCGCATTATTGTTGCCCCTCTTCCCGCATTATTGTTGCCCCTCTTCTCGCATTATTGTTGCTCCTCCTCCCGCATTACTGCCCCTCTTCCCGCATTATTGTTGCCCCTCTTCCCGCATTATTGTTGCCCCTCTTCCCGCATTATTGTTGCCCCTCTTCCCGCATTATTGTTGCTCCTCTTCCCGCATTATTGTTGCCCCTCTTCCCGCATTATTGTTGCCCTCTTCCCGCATTATTGTTGCTCCTCTTCCCGCATTATTGTTGCCCCTCTTCCCGCATTATTGTTGCTCCTCTACCCGCATTATTGTTGTCCCTCTTCCCGCATTTTTGTTGCTCGTCTTCCCGCATTATTGTTGCTCCTCTTCTCGCATCATTGTGCCCCTGTTCTCGCAACATTGTTTCCTCGCTCCTCGCTTCACTGTTGAGTTAGTGATTTCGCTAGTGATTTCAAAATACAGCGGCGCTGAATAGCGCCGGTAGTTTTAGCGGCTCTAGTTACAGCTCTGGTTGGAGGGTATGGTGGTCCAAGTCAACTACATGTTTGTGCATGGAGCGCGAGCTGGTGGTAGGAAATAGCTTGATCAAGAGGCGAGATGACCACACAAGATCACATGGGTAATGATCCAGCAATGGCACCGGTCATCATTGGTTTAACTAGAAATGAAACTGCGATTTCACAAATCTACATCGTCGGTCGGTGGCTTTTTCTTCAGTTGCTGATTCGAGTTGTATCGAATATCATCGTTAATTCTATTTCTTAATACATTATTTCTCATTCTTGGCTAGGTTGATGTAGATCAAGGAAAATGATTACGGGCAGTCGGTACTCAACCATTTTGAATCTTGGTATATGAAGACGCAGCGAAGAGGTGGGTGAAACTTGCGTGGCTGAATTGTGTGGGGAATTTTAGTGGTAATGTACACGGGAGGTAGAAATGAACGGAAACGAGTGTGGGACCTAAGATATTGTACGAATAGTATTGGAAGAGCAGTAGGTAATCGAGGGATTTTCTAGGAGAGCTTAAAAAATAATTAATTCCTTAAATTTTATTGCACCACGATGTTTAATTGTCTGTCCGCCGAAAAACTGTAATTATTTTGATAACACCTAACCATATCCCAGTTACTTTCGCAACTATACAATGCAGTATCGAGTGACCTTTCGTTAATAGCCAGCCAATGACGACTAAACAATACTGCTCTCACCATTGATTGACCTAATTGTAGGCAGAGGGTTTCCCAGAGCGGAATATAATGACCGCTAAAGAGTTAGACTTGTGAGTGATCTGTTCTACTTTTTACTTAAATATGACTTTACAGTTCAATTTTTAACTATTGGAATGTAAAATTAATAATCAACTCTGACAAAATTAATATGTGAATTGAAGGTCAAGAAATTTCGTGAAATTTTATTTCTAAAAAAGTATACAAATGATACAGTTTTTATTCTTTGAGCATCGCTGTCGTGATGATAGACGATCAGTGTTATCATACCTCAAATAATGTAACAGCAAATCAGCACTAGGTTCCATGATAGACGATCAGTGTTATCATACCTCAAATAATGTAACAGCAAATCAGCACTAGGTTCCATGATAGACGATCAGTGTTATCATACCTCAAATAATGTAACAGCAAATCAGCACTAGGTTCCATGATAGACGATCAGTGTTATCATACCTCAAATAATGTAACAGCAAATCAGCACTAGGTTCCCTCTGCGCCTTGCAAGAAATCCTTCCAGACGGAATTGCATAAGCTAATTTGCCAGAACACGATCACTGCGAGTTGTTAATTATGCCAAAGTGTTCTTATTGTCAGTAATTAAAAGTGGTTGAAGGAGTTGATGGGGTATCAAGGAGGTGCTGATGATAACGGGGGGCCGGTACTTTATCATGAGAACAAATACTATAAATGCCTATTTATGAAGATGCTTCTTTGTAAGTGTTATCCAAAGCCTGGAAGTTTAATCTAATATTCATTAATTTCATGGATGCTCCTACATAATAGTGTGAGGTCCACTTCTTACATGGGCGGTGCATTGAAGATATCAAAAACTACAATTGCGGTAAATGCCCACAGACTGGACTCAGGTTCAACACGGTAAATGTCGGGGAAGGTCGTAGAGAATGGATTTTATGAAGCATTAAACAGAAGTGTAGACAAGGCACCTCGGGACGTCTTCGACAAAACCAAGGTAAACCTTGCAATGTATAGCATTTCAAATAGTGGGACGTTCGATGAACTCTTATAAAGGTACACCTGATTATTTATTGTATCTTAAATTTCACCTGACTTGTATAAGCGCTGTTCCTGGAATAAGATTCTAATACTATTTTCCCACTATAAAATAAATCTTGGGCTTTGTTCAGGGATTATAGTGACTATGCTATAGCTTAAGCAGAGCACGTCCCACCTGTCCGGCCCAAGATCTTAAAAGCTTTGTAGACGAAGTCGAACATTCCCGTCGCGTCGATGTTAGCATCGCGCATCTGGTAGGCGATGGAGCCGTAGGACGCCATGATACCTCCGCCGCCGTTGTCACTCTCCACGTTCAACTTGTCAACCGCAAACAGTTGCCGGCGGTCGTCAACAGCGATCTGTAAGCAAATAAATAAAAAAATGAAAATATGTTATCTCCAAATGTTTTATTCAACCATAACAATCTGCGGTGACCAAAATCACCGGGCCAGCCATGCAATTTGTTAGAGGTGTCATAGATTTATTGAGATTTCCGAGTCGACAACGAATACCTAGCGTGGCATGAGATGCCAGAGACAACCTGCGATATACTGGACAACAACCTAGGACGTCCAAAACAACTCAGGATGTCCGAAAGAACCTTGGAAGTCCGAAATAAACACAGGATGTCCGAAATGATCGTGAATGTCCTACAAAACTTGGTATGCCCACCAAAAGTATTTTTTTACCAAATTTCTTACAACTCTGGACCACTTCATTTTGTTGGTATTAACACAAGCGTGGCTGTAGTTAGGTGTAAATAAAGGTCATGGTCATTTCCTATTCTGTTCCTCGAAAGTATTTATTTCACAGTATACAGACAACGTATACTCAAATAGTGGGAGCAAGAATTATCTGCAAGGATCTTCCACTTGCTTGAATCCGGGCAAGGGGATGTTCTCGTTTTCATATCAGTTTTTTTTTTTCATTAACGGATGACTGTTGGAGTAGATGGTCAGAAAGCATTGCATGTGCGAGCATCACAATCGATGCATATATTTTGATTGTTCCTGCAATTTTCGGTCAACTTGCCGATTCTTCTTTCTTCAAAGTCACTGTTTAATAACATTACTCAGAAGGGAAAATCTATTCATCGGTGAACAAGCAAAATTGAAACACAATTGAACTTACATTTATCTTTGAATGCTGGGCCACAAAGTATGTTGATTCAGTTAACTTCACAGACTCACCGTATCCGCAACGGAAATATTTAATTGTTAATTTAAAAACAGTTGAATTGTAAAGCTTCATGCATATTTGAATAAAAAATACCAAATTTGGACCGAAGTCCAATGAATTTAATCTAGACGCAGTGTAAGAAATTGCACGAATACTGGTCAGAATCAGTTGCAAATAACAGGTATATATATGTATATATATATAAATATATATATATGTATATATATAT
>SDVV010001806.1:0-22500 GCA_016164225.1 Gammarus roeselii
AATTTGTTAGAAATTTATCGGATCTGAAAAAAAACTTAGTCTTAGGCTCTTATATCAAATGTGGAATTTATTTATACAGCCAACATCTGGGCAAATGTTATGCAGCTATGCATGCCAATGGTTACAGGATATGTATCACCACAGATTTTATATCAATGTCAACATGTAAACTAGAAATCAATAAACAGAGTGTATATTTTGGAACACAAGTTGAAGTCACAGAAACTTACATTAATTCTTCTTCAGATCAGATAAATACTAAAAGATGGTGACCTTTTGGGTTTTATTTTGAAAAAACTGCTCGGTAATACAACTCTGCCCCGAAATGAACTCCCGAATTGATGGCACAAAGTCTTGATCAATGGTCGAAGTTGGCGACAGCTCGCATGACTTCTTCTTTGGTTAGGTGATGGGCAGCTTCATCACACAATCTTCATATTGATGAGGGTTAGAGACGCTCCAGAACTTTGAATTTAAATGATTAGGATGAAACCTAAGCCCAAACTACTGCTCGTCTGACAATTTTTTTTATAATATCAATGTTATAATCTGATACCCACAAACAGAACGACAAACATTGATTTTCCTGAGGTTTACGAAGCTCTTGACACTTGTGGCACTTGTGCAGTTTAATTTCCAGTTGCGTACGAAGAATTTTATGAGCAGTACACTTTGCTGAAATAAAGTTTTCTAGCAACTTGGCAACTTACCGAATGGAAATTGTACGACCTTCCTGAACCTCTTCATTAACAATTTGAGTTGCTAAGGCCGTTGCTTTGAAAGTTTGCTCCCTTGGAGTGCACCTTTGAAATTCAACTTTCATGACATTTTCGACGACGCGATAAAAAATATGTGGTTGATATTCACCCTTCTCTCTTCCTCCGATCTTAAATCCCTGCGCGTATTTCGTTTTAACGCCGTTGGAGAGGAAGTCTTCCCTTAATCGAAAATGATCGAGGTGGCTCGTGAACATTACTGAGAGATTACTTTCGAGGCATGAAAGCTCAAATTCAATATTTGATCAGAGATGGCGGAAATTAGCAAAATGTCCCATATAATAGATACGTCAGCATGTAAAGTTTACTTTAATCGGTCATTTATTAATTGATTAAATGCAGTTTAAAAATATACACTCTTCCACAGATAAAATTAATGCAATACCCCACAATATTAGAAGAGGCGATCTATTTCACTTCTTGCTCGCTTCCCCCTCGACTTTCATCGAGCAGGAGAACACATTTAGGCGTCTCCTGTCTCGGGCGGTGCTTTTTTTTATGCCTCAGCGATATTTGCTGCACCACCGTTCCATGCAAGTCCTCATTTGCGTTCAGAACTTTTACACGCAGCCCCTGATCCTCTTGACCAGCCACCTGCCGGGCTGTATGATGTCCTTCGTCTTTGATGGAATACCTGGTAGGCCCGGCAAAGATACGATCGTCATCACCGAGATTTTTGTTCATTGTACGATGGCCAGGGGATCCTACCACCTGAACTCGATAGTTTGCCTCCCGTCTGCTTCCTTCAAGCTGATCTGCATCTGCCAGGAGAGACCTTTTAACCTCTAATAGCTGATCTTGTCTGTTTTGAGGGCTCACTGGGGGCGGAAGGTGCCGCATGTCACTTCGTTGGTGACGAGACTGACTGTGGTCGGGATGATGTCCCGTCTGCAGCCCTCTGTAGCCAGAGGGCTCTGGTTGATCGACGAGATGAAAGTCATACGGAGGGGTCAAGTCAGACCAGTCATTGCATGCGGCGCTTCCTCGAAACTGGAACAATAATTAACAAGATCAGTTCATATGTGCGTTAATTTTTTACCACATGGTATTGTTAATACTGATGCTACCCATCCAATCCAATAACCTAGCTAATCTACATTGAATGATCTAGCTATCGACAATGCAACGGTTGGTGACTCACCGGCGGGGCGTGATCATCTGTCATCAGTGACGGGGCCTGATAGAGCATCTCACACTGGCGGCCGCTAGTGGTCGAGCCGCCTCCATATGCAACCTGGAAAGGAAACGGAAACTATTGTTTGTCTGATAAAAAGGTTGCACAGGGAAGATGATGCGTAAGTCTAACAGAAGAACTGGAAAGGAAAATTTGAGTTAGACGTGTTTTACATTGTTAAGCGATTCAAACATTGATACATAAACGATGAAATGTCATAAGAATATGACGCACAGATCAAATGGCCCTAGGCATGAAAAGTGCACGTCTTGACTATGAAATGACGCGTTTTTCTTCTCATACAAGTATCGAGTATTTCCTATGTTTTCATGTTAGGAAATGTTCTAGTACGTCTTAACTATGCAATGACGAGCTCTCCACGTACAACTATTGCGTATTACATGTATTTCTAGGTTATGAATTGTTATTTCCTATGAGGTTTGGAATCTGTTCATAAATTTAAAAGCATTGGATCCCTTTAGTCATGTGTTGGGAACTTATAACCATCTACATTGTTTCAAAGTAAAATTTGATGTACAGTTTTAAGCAAATATTGATTATTAACCCAAGTCCCATTCAAATAGGCTTACATTGTTTATGTATCTCCTAATTTGTATTATTGGATATGAAAGAGGAATGCAGTGGAGTGAGCGACAGAATGCCCTTTCCGGTGGGCAGGCTTTTCCCGTTGCCGCCAAAGAGAAGCCGTCCAGTTTACCCCCAAATTAGAGGGGCAGGCGCAGAGGCCGCGGCAGGCCCACTTGCTGGCGGCACATTATCTCCCAAATTCAACTCCACAACTCAATGTGGCAGTGCCCAATTTCTTATGACCCGGACCTGACTGTAGTAGATTATATTAAAGTGCGAGGGTTTTTAGTTCCCTGCTCCCTGTAAATGTCCTTCTGGCACCTGACCGTCGTATAGTTTCAAATAATATATACCTCAATGATAGAATTTCTTAGATGAATGATCAATTGGTTCACCTTTCAAACTGGTTCACTTCCAACAAGCTGAGGCTAAATGTCGACAAGACGCAGGTCATGATATTTTCCAGGAGGATGATACTCATTCCTAACACACAAGTCGAATTGAACGGTCAACCGGTGGCATAGGTTGCAAAAAAAAGTTTCTTGGTGTAATAGTAGATCAGAGATTCAACTGAAAAGATCACGTCTCATTTGTTGCCGGGAAATTATCCAAATCGTGTGTCATCCTATATAAAATTAGAAATTGTCTTACGACTCCTGCTAAGAGTCTTTTGTACTATAGCCTTATTCATCCATTTCTGACTTATTGTGAAAACATGTATGCTTCTACCTACAAAAACAACTCAAGACCTATCATTCTTAGTCAAAAGCGTGTCATCAGAACACTATCACATGCTAGCAGACGTGACCACACGTTGCCTCTCTTATGACAATTGAACATTTTCTCACGGTGTCTCATTATTAACTTTTCCGCAGCGGTTTCGTCTCCAAGGCTTTGAATTATTTAATTTACATTGATAACGCTTTTTTCATCAGAATATAAGTTTTGTTATCTCGATTTTCTCGATGAAAAGCTGTTTTTCTGTAACGTAGTAAGAGCCATATGGTTTAGCATAGCGCTTTTGCTTTTATTCGAATGAATCTTGAAGAGAAAACGTTATAGAGACGCTTTTACGAGAGAATCTTGATAAAATTATTTGAACGTAGTTTTCGAGCGATTTAGACCATTGTCTCTTTTAACCTTACTCGTGAATTTCGAAACTTTCAAGTTCCTCGACTGTCCTCAAGTTTATAGGTAATAATGAAAAAAAAACTGGCTGCCCGGCGCTAAATGTCTGCTGAGTGCGGCGTCTCCCGCCTCCCGCTGTCTCGGCCGGCCGAAACTCCCTATAGAAGAAAGATCCACCAAGCTCCGTCATTCATGAGGGCTGGTTAAGCTGCTTCCTGTGTGGAGTGTATTTTTAAGATAGCAGGGGGAGGAGGAGGCCCCATATGGCTCTTTCTACGTTACAGAGAAATAGCTTTCTTCGAGAGAATCGAGATAACAAAAATTATATGCTCTCCCACTTCATACGAGCCATATGGTATAGCATAGAAAATACCATCATGTAGCGCAAGCTGGCCAATGCCAGAAGAGCACAGAAGTTGGATGGATCGGCTGCATCTTAAACTGGGTGTTCTCAAAGAACCGCTTGCCGTGTAAGGGAATGATAACACATTTGTATAAATGGTGGTTATGACTTTACTAATTGGCGAATACAAAAATTGTCGACCACAGCGAAATGCTAGTTCCTTGCGGTAAACTAATATGCGGGCCCTGAACTTGAGGGCCCGAATAATATTTAAATTTAGGTAAATACAAATATGGCGTTGTGGCAACGGCAGTGAACATACATGCTCGACGCAGCCAAAAACAATATGCGGGCCGTGAGCATGAGCAACCCAAGAGTAGTTACGTAATCAATACATATTGCCCTCCGGAGAGAGCGGGTGAACCGTCCGGTAGGAGAAAAATTCGAAATTTACCAGTACCAACGATGTGTACAATAGCTAGTTCCTATGGTAACAGAGTTGAACTGAAAGTAGGATAAAGGTAATACATATTTCGTAATCAGTAACCAGAAGGCTTTGCGCGGAGTGTCGCCGCAGTCGATGGTACGACAAGTATGTGCGTACCCTACACGATACGTAGAGAAGTTTCTGGCATTTGAGAATGCGATGTCCGAAGCCTATGAGGCAAGAAGGACTATCTACCTAGTTCCCAAAGAGACGCAGGGTTGGTTGGGCCTTTCTACTGCTAAGAGGTATTTGTGCACGAATACATGGGGCTACCTCCTAAACGCCTTGGATATGACGTCTTAAAGCGGGACTCCACGCGTCCAAGCGAGAGACGAAGCATACTTGCGGAAATCGTGAGCTCTAGTGACTGCATGCGGTGTGGCCTCGATGGTAAGCGAGCAGATGTAATGCCCCACCGATGACGCCTTGAGAGGTTTGCCGGAAGTGGGATGGATGAACAAAAATTTGTTGTTCGATGGACATCGTGCTATGCAGGCTTTGAGTGAGGTCATAGGGCACAAGCCGTGCGCCCGGTCATTCGGCAGCAGTGAGGCGATAGAGATGAGCGTTCGCGTGTGGGCGAGGGTCTGGTTTTTGTACAGGAACTTGTCAGCGGTCAGTATGAGGGGGCATTGAGGGTTCGTGGAGAAATGTAGTCCCGTGCGTAACATGGCTGCAATTTCCGAGACCCTGTTGCCCGCTACGAGCGCGACGAGAAACAGTCTTCTGAAAAAGCGGCAGAGCTGACGTTGTCTGAGTATTGAAGCGAGGAGAGAAGAGCATGTCGAGCACCGGCTCGAGCTTCCACTGCGGCACGAAACGTCATTGTGGCGGATTCTCGTGAAACTGGACCCTAGCCAGTTCCTCAAAGATCGCCCCGCGGATCGTGACGCCAAAGCCATGTAAGAGAGGTAAGGTAGCGCATTCATGTATACTAATAATGTACGAGGATTAAGTCACTTTTGCTTGCTGGCGTAGTGCAGGAACGTCAATAGAGTGGACTGGTTGATGGACTGCACCCGCTTGGCGCGTAGCCACGTTTGGAAACAAGTCCTGACGCTTTTGTATTGGCGTTGTGTGGACCGCCTTTGCGTGTTGACCGGGAAGGTAGATCGAGGTAGGTTGCGAGGAGAAAGAGCGGTGGCGGCGCTGGAGGATCTGCACGAGCTGTGCTCCGAACTTTTGCAACGCCGGGGCCTTGCTGGAGCCCAAGTGGTTTACCATGGTCACTGCCGACCTGTTGTCTGACAACACGCGGACTGTGTTGTAATGCCAATGAGCTCGTGCACCCAGCGCATGTATGATGGCACGCGGTTCCTTCGCGGTAATTTGGAGATTACGTTCCAAGGGAGACCAGCGGCCGTATGACTGCTGGTTGCTACAGCATACGGCCCCACACGCTTCGTCTGACGCATCCGTCCACAGCAGGTGCTTCAGTGGAGGCATTGCGAACGGGACGGAGGAATAGAGGAAGGTCTCGCCGCACCAGTGCTGAGCTGCTTGGCGGTAGGGATTGTTGAGGCGGCAGGGCTTGCGGGAGAGGTGGAGGGAGCTTGCTGCGAGCACCACCTCGTTGAAGAAGTGACGTAAGTAAGGTGTGAGGAAATTTATTATGCCGAGGAAACTTTGGTGCTGTCTGAGCGAGAGTGTTCCGCTGGAAAGTATCTCCGTGGCCATGTCCCTGCAGCCGTCGATGTGTCGTAAGTTTGAGGTGATGTACCCGGCTTCGCTGTTGAGTGTGACCCCCAAGAAGTCGATGTGCTGGGTAGGTTTTAGAATAGATTTTCCTAGGTGGACGCGGGAGCCTAAGTTGAGGAGAAGGTCGCACGCCGTCTTGGTGTTGCGCCGGCAGTGGAGTGCTGTCGGTGCCCAGAGTAGCCAGCCGTCGATGTAGAAGGCCGCGTCGATCCCTTGCTGGTGGAATAAACGAAGGGGTAGCTTCGCGACCGTTGTGAAGATTTTTGGCCCCAGGTTGAGATCTAATGGGAAGGCCAGAAAGAAAAACAGTTGGCCTAGCAGTTTGAAGATCAGGAACTTTTGGAACCTGGGATGAATTGGGATGTGCGGGAAGGCGTCTTTGATATCTAAGTTTGTGAACCAAAGAGGGGCTTCAGCATTGACCGTATGCGCTGCGGGTGGGACATGCGGAACATGGATACCGGAATGAATTCGTTGAGTTTGGAGAGGTCGATCACCTGTGGCAATAATGCGTTTGACCAAAGGCGTGGTCTGGGTTCAATGCGCGAGGCGGTTCCTGAGGGTCGCCGGCAGAACGTCGGAGTTTGCGGAAGGGGGTGGCGGTCGTACTGTCTGGGGTTAGCTGTGGGCTGCGAGAGGGAGGGGGCAGGTCGATTGCATGCCGAGGTTCCTCGGCCTCCCCCCACGGAACATACTGGGTGCGTCCCCGGCCAGGGCAGGAGGAGAGCGGGGCCTTGAGCTAGTATAAGGAGCACCGGAGTCACTCGCCTCCTTTGGGGTTGTCTAGCGTTGTGCTGGAACATAGGGCGGAACCTGGGTGATGGGGGTAGGCCACGAAAGGAGCCTCGTGGCATCCCACCTTGGCTATGGAGGGAATGCTTTGCGACACCTTTCTGGTGTTGCGGGGGTCTCCGAAGTACGGGAGCAATGAAACCTGAAGTGGAGGGCCTCAGAAAGGAGAGGACCTCTGTCCTGCTACGGAACGTGTCCAGCGCCTGGCTAGCCTGTGAGATCGTCTTTATGGTGAAAAGTTGAGGTTCAAATACAGATCCTGCTAGGAGGGCGGTCCGGACGGATTCCGGAGCCAGCTTGTCCAGCGTCTAAAGACAAAGCTGGTATCTCCACTGAGCTGCATCTAACATTGATCCCGACAAAAGTTTGTCAACGGAGCCGGTAGTGAGGTCTGACAGACAAAGCAGGGACTGAGGGGTAACTGGCGTGCCATCGGTTAGAACGGGAGTCCGGATGCGCTCAAGGATTTCCATGAGAGATGCGCTGAGGATGTAGCCGTGCAGGTTTCGAGCAACATGAGTGCAGAGTTGGAAGTCTTTGGTACGTGGTTCTATGGTAGTGTGATGGACCGGGAAAGCGATCGTGTCCTTAGTGGCTTCGAAGTGATCCCTTGGGGAGAGGATCGGAGCACTTGCGAATTCCATCAGAGATCTGACTACGGGCAGTGTGCTGTGAGAGCAAAGTGCGTGTTAGCCCAAGCGTCAAGGTCTTTTGGTGCCGAACCGGTGGGCAGGGTGGTATTGATTTGGGCGAGGAGTTGTAGTAGTGCATTTGGGATACGTTCAAGAACGAACCAACCGTCCTTTCTGATGGTCACCCCTCGATGGGAGGGTTATTCGACCGCAAAGACACTCTTGAGAAGCAGGAGGGAGAGCTTCTTCGATCTTGCTGGCGGCAGAAAAGGGGTGGACCTCTGGACGAGTAGCTGAACCGCGGTGCTGGTTAAGTAAACTGGGGAGAAAATAAAGTTGAGGCCTCTCTCATGAGCTTTGATCAGATTGTTAGGGGGCTCTGTGATGAAGACCTCGTAGTCGCAGCTCACCAGTCCGTCTGTGTACTTCGCACTGAGGGGAGGTACATACCACCTCTCTTCCAAGGGAAGGGGGAAGTGAAATGCGGGATTTCGTCAATGGGAAGCCCCTCCGGAGTGCTCCTGGGTATTGTCCTGAAGCGGGGGGGGGGTACTGGAAATGTCTGGTGCCGGGAACACGGCGCCCGTCTCTGGTATGGGTGTGCGCGGTGCGTCGGGACGGGGTGAGCGAGTTGGCGAGTGGAGGGAGGGGGTGTATGTGGCGAAGGGCGGGGGTGTTCATTCTCGAGAGGCGCCCCCTCCTCCCCCCATGGGGGTTCGAAGTCTGCCTCTACGTCTTCCTCTTCTTCGCCCTGATAGAGATAGGGTTCCTCTCCGTACTCCTCGTTGCCTTCCCATCCGTGATCCCGCCTATCCAGATCGTAGAATCTGTCCTCCATGTCGTTGTAAAGGGGCTGGAGACGAGTCTCGAATCGGTCTTCGAGAGAGCCGAGTGCCAAAAGCACCTTGTCGAGCTTCGTGGCCAAGGCCTAGCTGGTAGAGGGCGGGGGCGATGGGTGACGAGTGGTCCATATCGGGAGGTGAGAGGGCCCTTGAGAGACATTCCTGTACGGGCCCGCGCGGATGCCTGAGCCGGCTCAGGTGTGTCTTCCCCCGTGATAGGAGACTCCGAAATTTGGGGCGAGGAGATGGGTAGGAGCAATGTCCTGATTGATGTTGCGGCTCCCTCGTCCGATACGGCCCGCACGGACACGGAGAGGAGGCCCGGATCCCCAGGGGTGTACTCCCGCTGCGAGTGAAACTCCTCCTGGTTGGGTGGCAGCATGTCCAGTGTGCTGTCGTCCTTTATGAGGGAGTGCGTCCCGAGATCACCGATGTTGATGCGCTCGCCGTCGCGCATCTGTGACCCGGGAACCGAGGGTGAGGGCGGCGCGTCTGGGCTGGGGGACCGTGAGAGGGAGCCGGTCGTGTGAGGAGGGCTATCCCTGCTAGAGCCCCTAGACGTGTTGGAGCAAGGACGACCTGGGCCGCCTTCTGCCGTGCTGTTCTCCTTTGTCTTCCGTTTGTTCCTATTCTTCGAGTAGCGAGGTGGATTGCGTTGCGTGCCCGGAAGTGTAAGGGGTTGGGAGTCAGGGTGCAAAAATGACCGTGTGTCCGAGGAGATGCTGCATGTGTATCTCCGTCTCATGGACCGATATCTGTTCAGGAAAGCCTCGGAGGCCGCACTGCCCAGGGACGCTTTCATGGCCGATAAGCAGGTGTCACACCCCGCTAGTCTATACACGTGTGCTACAAAGCAGCTGGAGTGTCTCAGGCAAGAGGTATGTAGGCCACCTTTGGGCATTGAACAGGCGCATCGGAGCAGGTGGACCGGGAAGCCGATGGGTCTCGCTGTCGGTTGGCTCGTTGGCGTGACGCGGGGAACGTTTCCGGCATGTTCTGAAATCAGAGAGAGAGAAGTATTAGATGGATGTAAAGATTTATACGAGAGTACGGGTTCAAGACAATCATGTAGACAAAATTTTTGTATCAACAAAATTTTCGTGTTTGCAAATTCACGTGTTGACAAAATTATTGTGCTGACAAAATTTTGTGATTCCAAACTTCTGTGTTGACAAAATTATGTGTCGACAAAATTTTTGTGTCGACAAAGTTTTTGTGTAGAAAAATTATTGTGTTTATAAATTTTTGTGTCAACAAATTTTTGTGACAACAAATTTCTGTGTTGGAAAAACTTTTTCTGTCAACAATTTTTTGGTGGCGACAAATTTATGAGTTGAAAAATTCAAGTGTTGACAAATTTACGTGTTGATGAAAATTTTGGTATTGACAAAAAAATTTGTGTCAACAAATTTTTGTGCCAACAAATTTTTGTGTCGACAAATTTATGTGTAGACAAATTTATGTGTTGACAAATTCATAGGTTGATAAATTCATAGGTTGACAAATATTTGAGTCTACAAAATTTTTGTGTTGACAAATGTGTCGAGGAATTTTTGTGTTGCCAAATTTTTTGTCAACAAATTTATGTGTCGACAAAATGTGTGTCGACAAATTTCTGTGTTGACAAATTTTTCTTTGTCGACAAATTTGGCGTCAAATTTTGTGTTGACAAAGTTTGTGTCACTAAAAACTACGTGTCAACAAATTTGGTATGTCAACAAAGTTAGGTGCTGACAAATTTTGGGTGACAAAATTCTTTGTCGACAAATTTTATGGGATGCTGTACAGGGGCAGCGGGTCACTAATCCACTGCCCAGATGGGCGTCTGCGCATTGAATCTTACCTTGAGAGGTGCAGTAATCCTGTGGATCGAGTGGAGCTGGAGTGTGTTGCATCCGAAGCAGCAGGACGGAGCTCGGCGGATCTTGCTTTTATAGGTAGGGAGGGGTTGGGGCTTGGAGGTTTCGGCCGGCCGAGACAGTGGGAGGCGGGAGACGCCGCTGTACCTGGAAGACATCTAGACCCCCAAGCACAGGAGATGCCACGCCGCACCCAGCAAACATTCAACTCCAGGCAGCCAGTTTCTTTTTCATTATTACCTATAAACTTGAGGACAGTCGAGGAACTTAGAAGTTTCGAAATTCCCGAGTAAGATAAAAAGAGACAAAGGTCTCAATCGGTAGAAAATTATATTCAACGAATATTATCAACATTTTCTCGTAAAAGCGTCTCTGTAACGTTTTCTCTTCAAGATTCGTTCGAATAAAAGCAGAAGCGCAATGCTAAACCATATGGCTCGTATGAAGTGGAAGAGGAATAATACTATGTATGATCTTCGCAACATTGCGGATTTGCAAATACCCCGTAACTCATCAACACAGTCCCTACCATATTTATGCTTCATCAATTTCATTTTATAGATGCGTTTATTATTTTTTTCTCGCTTCAATTGTTCTAATTTCCAATTTCCAATCTGAGCCAATGCAGCGACTCAGCACAAATCCTCTGAGTCAATGCAGCGACTCTGCACAAGTCCTTTGAGCCAATGCAGCGACACAGCACAAGTCCTCTGAGCCAATGCAGCGACTCAGCACAAGTCCTCTGAGCCAATGCAGCGACTCTGCACAAGTCCTCTGAGCCAATGCAGCGACTCTGCACAAGTCCTCTGAGCCAATGCAGCGACTCTGCGCAAGTCCTCTGTGCCAATGCAGCGACTCTGCACAAGTCAGCTGCGCCAATGCAGCGACTCAGCACAAAGCGTGTAAAATCGACAAATCCAGCCACTGCAAAGCCACACAGTGGAAGGAATACTAAGGTACTAAACAATTATTGTGTAGCTAAGCGGGAGTACTCCCGTGCCCATTTGTAAGAAGCCGACAAGAATGTATGATATTCACATCATAATCCTTGCAAAGCTAGTTAAGTCACAACAGCTTCCTTGCTTTTGCTAGTTGAACTTGTTACAATACAGAAATGTTATTGCCATATTGTGATTAAAATACTACTTTAAAAATGACAGAGCAGTCACTATTCACCCAGGATTGATTAGAGTGTATCTTAAAGGTCAAAAAATAATCGAAAACCAGCGACACCTTCACAGATACAAAATTCTAGGAGCATCAAATGTGAGCCTATCATACACACAACTCTAAAAGCCTCACTTATGAGCCTGGCGCAAGGCACTACATTTTAAGAGCTCCACCTGCGAGCTTGGCGCTAGGCTCAAAAATCGAAAGAGCCCCACCTGTGAACTTGATGCTAGGCCACCATCGCTGAAGGATGTACTAGGCTGGGAGCTATGGTTCCTCAGCTGTCGACTTGATGAGATGTACTGGTTGAAGGCAAAGTCCTCGACGACATGTTCTGCAACAGACGTATCAAGGAAAATGCACTTATGTAGTCATTTATTTGATAGAATATAGTCTCCTTGATAACGTGGCATTATTTAAAGCGTCAAAAATTCCGCAGATACAGACGCAAGGCCAAACCCCCAGATGGGGGTGCCCGACGGCAAAACGCACCTCAGCCTCACACTCATGCGAATCACAAAATGTATCCCTTCAGCGCAAAAGGGTTCATCCAGGACCACGCCACACGTACTTCGGGTCAGGAGTTCGGTCCGAGATCAGTATCAGCTGCAGGGCCTGACAGCTTTCACTGTTTTATGCTGCTGCCATAGTTGCCTAGCCGTCCCTCACCCACGTGTATCCAGTTTCTCGGCGGGACGCCAAGAGCGGGAAAGTGCATCAGGGCCTGTCAAAACTCATCCATTTACAATCACTTTTCATGCACGCACATCTAAGACACCATTTTTCGCTACCTAAACACTGAGGCGTTTTGCCTTATGTTTTTGTAGTACACCGTGAACGTTCTCACGCTAACCCAAAGTTGGTTACGTTCGCGTTCAAAACTGCGACACAAAGGCTGCGAGGTTACGAGTTCCAGCCAGCTGGCTGAACGGATCAGTCAAAACAAAAACATACGATGCGGGGTACCTCAGTTAACGGAACCCAAATGCGTATCTAATACATACGAACACCTATGTACGAATATTTGAACCTTGTATGATTTTCTTTAGAACATTCAAACATCATTAAACACTTAATTGAACACGTCACATCTTTGGCGATTCAAGTTAACCCCAGCATTATCGTGGATGAACATGTTATTTCCCTTGTCAAAAAATGAGCTCGTTAGGGGTGACGTCGTTGAACTTTGTCATGAAGCCTTTTACACCCCGAATGAGTTGAGCGTGATGCGACGTGATCTAGAAGAGTTGTGTGACATACATGAACCTAAATTGCATAAGGCGTACCGCCACTGATGTCTCTCCATCACGCCATCCATCCACCCTAACTTCGGTCTTCACCTCGACCTACGCCTCTTCACCAATCTCCCATCATCAATCCTCACCGAAACACATCAGAACACGTAAACCTACTCTGATCACCAACTACCTCATTATACTCGTTCTGATCTGAACAATGTCATTACTGATTCACTCTCTGCGTCCATCCTGCCATACCCTTCGAACATTGCCCTTTGATTTGATCCTCAGTTCTACCAGAGCCTCAACGCGAGTCATAATAGGCTCCTCCGTAGGGCTCGATGATCATGGATTCCAGTAGGCTCGCACGTCTCAGAGTGCGAGAAAAAAAGGACAACGCTTTTAAAGTTAGAAAAATACTAATTGTTTACCATTTTCAGTCGCACGCTGGTGCGCATAAGAACAACGCTTACACGAAACGGACATCCGCTTCCAATCATTTAGAACTTCAAGAGTAATATGTACGCACGCTAGTACGCACAGGTATTATAGTTGGAACTGGTACAAGGTTTACGGTTACACGGACAAAGTGAGCTCCGACAGCAACGCAACACAATGTTTACAGCTACGCGGTCTAGTTCCCTGCTTCAGAGCCCCAAGGATCCGCACTAGTCCATAAGGTGCCGGGCTAAAAACTCCAACACCTGCTGAGAAGGAAGATGAAGAAGAGACAGAAAACGGGGATCCCATGCATGAGATCTACACTAGGTGTAGGGAATGTCACGCATGAGAACAGAAAGAATGGAAAGAAGATTAAGGAATAGTCGTAGAAAAAGCTTGCATGAAAGAAGGAGCGCAACTTGGCTGTTATTTGCCACCCGAAAAGAGAATAGTTAGAAACGGTATGTGTATGTTTGAGAGTGCGTGTCTGTGTGTGCGTGTGTGTTTGTGTTTACCAACTATTAGGAGAGTTGTTAAGAAGGAGTATGATACAAGTTAAAGGACATTTGAACTAAACGTAAGCTGCAAATGAGGTAAATAAAAGGTAAGCAAATCAGGATGGAGGAGAAAAGGAGAGATAGTGAAGGGCGAAGAAGAGGAGAGTCTGAAGAGAAATAAGGGTGTTCACCCCCCACACCGGTTGGGCCGTGACTTCATGCGGCCCGTGAACCTAACAGATGCTTAGGAGGGGAACATGAAGTACAAACCAGCCGCACAAATCAGTTACAGAGAGGAAATGAGCTATCACGAATTCATTTTAATCTCTCGCTTCGCCAATTCGAATAGTGCAATTAAACATCAAGTTTAATATTTTAGAAGTAAGAAATGGAAAACCCATTGCTAGACGATGGAAATAAATGATTTAATAATAAAGTATGGGAAAGTACAATTGGTTCAGCGTTCGGCCATTAGTGCTTCATATGTGGCCTCGTGATGAGTATATAGATACCATTGTTATTGGTCTTGAAATGCTCATCTTCACAACGATGACTCAGAGTTTTGTTCTCAGGGGAAGATGGTGGTAAGGTACGCCTTGGTCGATCATGAGTGCACTCGGCGTGTGCCGTCACATTATTGTGCCTTGACGGAGTTGCATGACATATTGAGGGACTGCGAAGGTGGAGGTCTCTCGGAGTTTGATCATTTGGAAACCTATCGCCAAATTGAGGATAGTGATTAGTTTTTCTTGTTCTAAATCCCTGGCAGATCCACTGAAGTTTTGGGCTGTTGTTCATTTTGAACGTGGTTGAAGCTCACACCTCGAGGGTTTGGAGTGGTCGCATGGTTTGTAAGAACTTTCGAGGTGTTCTTGTCTTTGAGTTTGCCCAGAGGTCTGCTTTCTGTAGAACACAGTCTGCTAGAATTACTGCGCTGTTGTTGTTGCTTAGCCCCGGCTTCCACTTGCGGCGGCGAAAACCGTGCCATCGCACCGCCCAAAACCCCCAACCCGCGCGTGTTGTGACACAAGGAGGTATGAGGAGACACACGGGTTGATCGAAGTAGTGGTGGGGATGTAGAGGTCCCCAATTGACCCTACATTAATCCTAATAACACCATACACATGACATGATCATCTCAATTATTATTTGCTATTAAGCAATCATCTCTCTTGACCTCAGTGTTCGCATCTCTGTATGTTACAACACATTATATCAAGCTAGTACAAATATGATGATCTCAATCATAATGGCAGTGAAATACGTAATACAGTAATTTGTGCATCACTGTGTTACGTATTTCAGTAAATAAATACGTAATACAGTAATGCACAAAACGCCGTTAAACGTTTTACATCTAAATGAACAGGATTCTGATTTAAATCTCGTGACCCATATGGAAACATCGATTGTTGACAACAATTTCCCAGAACAACAGCGCACGGGCTTTCATAACTCTCGTGAGCTAGTTCGGTCAGCACGGCGTTGGTCGTTCTCAGTTTATGTCTTGTGTTAGAATAATTTGAGTCACTTACTGTGTTGCGTGTCAGTTTACAAATGACCACTCATGTGACATAGTTTTACCCGTGTACACCAGAACATTGTTACTTGCAGCGTGTTTACGTCCCTCAGCTACGCATCAACCAGACGCATGCAGGGATAACCTCATGTGGGACAGGGATATATTGCACGAGAGAAACGACGGTAATTGCTCACTTGTCCATGAAAAAAATGCATTGTATATGCTGTGGCTCTGGTGTCTCACGTCAGCACCGCAGAGATGGCGCACACGGTGCCTTTCCCACCGGTGAGGATATGAAACAGGGTATATTTAGGGATTTTTGCTGGGGCCGGGGCCTCAGCGCAGGCAGGGCAAGTTGATGGAGTTAGTCCGCCTGACGCACGTAGGCTCATTTGTGGACGGCAATTAATGCGTACGCGGCTGTGTGTGCTTTTGTGTGCGGAGGGAGATAGTGTCATCGCTTTGTGTTTGCTCGTTGAGCGCCCACGCATTACTTCCATGGAAGGCTTGTTAAACTGTTTAGTTGACCGAGAAGTAGGCCGTGGGATATTTTGGCCAACTGCACCGCATGGTTGTCTAGCGGTTTCGGGTATGAGTTTTCCGTTGAAGACTTTCATCACGTCCTCATGCAAGCGATGATCGTTCTCACTGGTCAGACGCTCTAAGGTCGGGCATGGATGCTGAGGTTTGCATCCCTTATTTTGGTTTTCGTTTGGCACAGCCTCGGTTATGACAGGTAGAATGCGATCTACATCTTGTCGTTCGAAGGAAACATGTAAGCTTTGGAGGTTAGACGCAAAGAAAAGTATGCAATGGTATTTTTAATAAACGTGTTCTCATTTGTTACGCTACTGCCTCTTCGCAAAGCTGGAACTGTGGGATATGTTATTTCGTTAATTCTCACGTGAAATAGCTACTCAAAATGGAAAAAATGATTACCTTCAGATTGTTTTGACTGCTGCTCAAGTTTGATGTCAGCGAGAGCCAACCCTTGATCTTGCTTGCATCTGGGCAGTTTCTCAGTATCGCCAGCCATCCAACCGTCCTCCTCTGAAATGGGATTACATTAGAACGGGTGCACCATAAATGGGACTACATTAGAACGGGTGCACCATGAATGGGACTACATTAGAACGGGTGCACCATAAATGGGATTACATTAGAACGGGTGCACCATAAATGGGACTACATTAGAACGGGTGCACCATAAATGGGACTACATTAGAACGGGTGCACCATAAATGGGACTACATTAGAACGGGTGCACCATAAATGGGATTACATTAGAACGGGTGCACCATAAATAGGACTACATTAGAACGGGTGCACCAAAAATGGGACTACATAAGAAGTGGTGCACCATAAATGGGACTACATAAGAGGTGGTGCAACATAAATGGGACTACATTATAACGGGTGCACCATAAATGGGACTACATCATAACGAGTGCACCATAAATGGGACTACATTAGAACGGGTGCACCATGAATGGGACTACATTAGGACGGGTGCACCAAAAATGGGACTACATTAGAACGGGTGCACCATAAATGGGATTACATTTGAATGGATGCACCATAAATGGGATTACATTAGAACGGGTGCACCATAAATGGGATTACATTAGAACGGGTGCACCATAAATGGGATTACATTAGAACGGGTACACCATAAATGGGATTACATTAGAACGGGTGCACCATAAATGGGATTACATTAGGACGGGCGCACCATAAACGGGATTACATTAGGACGGGTGCACCATATAGAAAGGAGACAGAAAAAGGGCTGATTTCGGAATCATTAGCAATTGAGAGTCTTTACAGAGACTTGAATGCAACGAGATGTCGCTGTGACCCAAGTAACTAAAACTTCTCGCCTCTCATTTTTAGTAAAACCAACGTTCTTTAAATTTATGTTAATTAGTGAGCTGCTCTGCAATTGCCATTTTGTATTAACAACTGTGTATTCCTCTCTCTCGACTATTATTTACTGGCTGCTTTTGGGTTTTAGTGCTGGAATGGGTCTATCAAACGAGTAGAGAGCATCGAAATAATAATTGTGTATGGATAGCCTCCGAGTGCTAAGGACACTGCCACGAGGGTCTGTGGCAGTGAAAATTCCTAAATTTATAGCTACGTATAAACCCTTTTAGTTGAGATTGTTGTTTTTGTATCATCAGCGTGCGCGGGTACCACAGTTGAGCTGCAGAATTCTAACTTAGATAAACTCGATGTTTTTTGCACACTCACTAAGGAGTGCGAGCCTACCAGAATCGGTGATCGTCGTTCCTACGGTCTCATAGGTCACGAGACCGTAGGATGGAGAGAGATTTGATTAGAGTGACGAGGCTTTCCAGCGCGCTGGTGCCATCGTCCTTCTGGCGCCGAACTTCAAACCAGCAAACAGTGCTGCATCAAGATAGTTCTTTTTTTCTCTTGTCAGCGTAAGGTTTACGACTGCATAAAGTCACTGTCCTTCATGTTACGGGCGTCAATGCTATCTACGGGTGCCACAAGAGGTAAAGGAACTCCCAAGGTGCTGAGGTCATATGGTCTCATCACTCTCCTGGTGGCAGTAAGGAAGATTAACGTACTACTTGCCCTGCCTCAGAGCCCCAAGTATTGCAGTCGTCCTAGAGGTGCCGGGGGCTATGCGCCGTAACACATGATGAGGGGAAGATGAAGAGAGAGCAGAAAACATGGATTCCATGCATGAGATCTACATGAGTTGTAGGGAATATCAAGCATGAGAACAACAAGAATGGAAATAAGAAAAAATGAGGTCTTAGGAAAAGGTTGCTTGAAAGAAAGAGCACAACTAGGCTGTTATTAGCCACCCGTAAGTAGAATAGTCGGGGTCCGTGTGTGTGTATGTGTGCGTGTGTGTGTTTGTATTTAAGTGTGTGTGTGCGCTACGACTACGAGGAAAGGGGTTTAGAGGGAGTTTGAGGTAAGTTACAGGAAATTCTAACTAAACAAACGATTAGAGATCCGACGATACCTGGTTTCCGCCGATACCAATACATCGATGCCAAAAAGAATCTCATAATAATATTTCCCATGCCTAGAATGGCCGATAGATTCAGATACCTTTGCCTTCTATTTCAAAATAATATTAGCAAATATATTTTGGAGAACTATAAAAGCTAATTAAATGAAATATACCGATACAGACACAAGACAAAATCCCCCACGAAGAGGGTGGCCGACGGCAAGGCGCACCTACCACTTCTTTCATACACACACACTCAAACAACTCAGCCCTTTTGTTCTAAAGAATCCGTCGGGAAGACGCCGCAACACATACTCTGGGTTATGAGCGTGGCCTGAGGTCAGTGTCAGCAGCAGGGTCCGACAGTGTGACTAGGTTACTCCTGCTGCGTCACAGTGACCGGCCTCCTCCCTCCCTACCTCGCAACGCCGTCCAAACCAGGGGGCTTTCTCTACTTCTATCACCTCTACCGTCCACTGCACTTTTCCCTAGTAATATCCGCAACAAATTTTTTGCCCAATGACGGCATCCGTGCATCACCACCTACTGCAACAATGTCCGCCTCTCTGACATCCTCGACATTCTACAACTGTCCATTTCCATCTTTCACCACCTCCTCTTTTCCGATCTCCCTATTCCTCACTCACTTCACTTCTTTTCAGAACATCTTTTTGTTATCTTCAAAATTCTGGCACAACAGTCTGCCCCACCTGGCATCAGCGTCCCTTTTGGCTCTTCTCAACGCCCGCTTCAGCACTCTTCTCTTCTCTTTATAGTTGTCATAGGCCAACACCCACAATAGTTGCCAGGACAGCCACCACAAATGAAATATTCATGTTGTAAAACAAAGAATCATAGATAAATTCAAGAATTTATAATTCAAGTTCTTTGCCAGGGGACGTATCAAATGCGAATGTATACAGGGTGGTCTTGATTGATTGATTTGGGCCTCATTTCCACCAGAGCCTCAACGTGGTGGTCTTGATTTACCAATCAGCACGATAAGTAGCAGATGATCAATATCAGGTGTTCAATGTAAATTTTTCCCATATTACCCGTTCACGTACTCTCTTGCCTTGCACTCAAGATTAGATTCAACGGAATTAAACAGCGTGGGTTGCAACATAGGAGAGGAATGGCTTCATATGTGCATGACCGTCGCCTAATTTACGAAACTTGAATCAAGTTTAGTAGTGTATGTAAATTATATAATTGAAAACATTTATAATACTTGCTAAGTTATATTTGCAAGTATCGGCAATATTTTTTTGATACGGATACCTTCACCATATGTCCATACCGATAACACCAAAATCTGCAGATGCAACTGAGGTAGATAAAAATTAGGCAAATTTGGGACGGGGGTGAAAATAAAAGATAGTGGAGGGTGAAAAAGAGGGGAGCCTGAAGAGAGACACCCGGTTGGGCCGTGACCCCGTGAACCTAACAGATGCCTAGGGGCGGTGGAGAGAGGACCCTAATCAATCAATCAATCAAATGAGTAAGAATTGCATCATCGTCATTGGAAATCAGTAAGAAGTAGGATACTTACTTTTCTTGATGCAGATGAAGACTGTGGCTAAAGTGAGAGCAATGCCCGCCAGAGACACCATTACAGGCACCAACAGCTGATAGTCCGCCCACCCGCGCCCAGTGGGCCGGCTGAGGCTGTTGAAGGAAGCTCCTCCTCCCTGCCACACGCTGTTATCAGGCCCCGACACACCGGCTGCACCTACAGTCAATATTTTATGAGCATGTGAACTACTAGTTATATCTAACAATGCAGGGAGATAGCCAGGCAGAAAGACTTAATTTACACAACCTTTGCACATACGTATCATCTCTAAAGTGCGAAGGACCCCGCTTCCAGCCCATATATCGGACAGGACGTAGAGCGAACGTAGGGGGCTTATTCCGCGAAGGAGCCCGACAGCAGAAGGAGCCCGACAGCATTTGATATAAAATTTTCAGCAGGTTTGCTGAGCTTGATTTATTAAGCAGCATTTTCCTCAATTTTTGGTTCTGTTCATGATAAATAAATATGAAGACTAAATTATTGGTAAGGTAAAGGTTAACGTGACAGTATAACTCGCGGTTTATTAAAAAAAATACACAAAAATACGAGAAACCGACGTAATTAATAAATATTCGATTCTATGAAGAGTTGATTGAATCCTCAAACAAAGACGAAACCAAGGTTTGTTTCGGAGAGAAGTATAGGAAATAATATAGGACAAAGTATAAGTAGTAGTGGAAGTTGCTTCCGTTTTCCACCGGAGTCCCAAAGCGAAGTTAATGCAGACTTCCGCGTAGGGCAATTGAAGAGTGGCAAAGCAGGTGCAGTGTAGATTACGAGTAGGTTCAACGCAGATTCGAGTAGGTTTAACGTAGGTTCCAAGTGGTTTAACGTAGATTCCAAGTAGGTTTAACGTAGATACCAAGTAGGTTTAACGTAGATACCGAATAGGGCTAACATAGATTCAGAGTAGGTTTAACGTAGGTTCCGAGTAGATTTAACATAGATACCAAGTAGGTTTAACGTAGATACAGAGTAAGATTAACGTACATTTGGGATGGTGGAGCAAAGGTTCCAAGATTCAGAGGGGCCTCATGAGGGTCCCACAGTTTTTCAAGAGTGTCCCGAAGGGTGTCCAAAAGGGCCGCAGAAGGGTCCAAGTGGATCCCCCCATTTCCTTCTAGTCTTCCGAGTCCCCCGGGTCCCTGAAATCCCGAGTCCCACGGGTCCCACGAGTACCCCTATTCCCTGGGTCACCTTGTCTCAACCAACCTCGATGTATGAAATAAAAACCAATGCAAAATTTATCACCACGAAAAAAGGGCAGAGAAAAATAATAGAGCCCAAGAAAGAAGAAATACTAAAATAAAGTGTTTATGATCTATAAAATGAATATTCATCCATCCAACCCAAGACAAATTATATGACATAATATAGGATAAAGTGTACGATAAAGTGTTTGATCAAATGTTGAGGTCTTCTATGTCAATGTACAGTAGCACAAGAAACTTCGTGTGAGATCAAATTTCCAAGCAAAAATAAACAATACTTTTGCATAGATTTATTCAATTCACACGCGTTTTCATTACGGTATTTTGTTCGTACGAGCATTCTTGTATGGATTCGGAGTAGCGGGTTTGAAGTAAATTTAAATAGATTCCTCAAATGGAACATTCAATAGTAATGTGAATCTTCAAATGTTAAATAATTGTGTTTCGCGACTGCACATGTAATTGTACTGCTTATAATTATCTCAAACTGCATAGTTCACGGTTGTATAGACACGCCGAACCAATCGAATGTCAGAAAACAATACATGACACGCAAGAACTTGCATGGTGGATTCTAGAATATTTTTTGTGAATTTCAGTATCATTACAGAGCAAACATTCAAAATGGCAAAGCTCCCTTGTGCGTAAATACTGACCAACATAACATTATTATAAGCATTGAATGCATCAATTGGTGAATACTGTTACTAGTATATTCAGCTGGTCTAAATTGTTCTGTCCACGTGTCCGTACAGCGTAGTTTGGTTAGCTCTCTTGTATGCGCCTTTGATTAGTAATTCACCGTCCGCATGAGGCGTGGTCACCGTGTAGTCAGCGGTGGTGGCCCCAGCAAAGTTGTAGGCGGTCACCCTTAGCTCGTAGCGGCGTCCTGATTCCAGCCCCAACACCTCAAAGGTCCTCGTCACAAGCAATGTGCTGCTCACTGACGTACAAAAGATCCGGAGTAATGGTAATGTTTAGATATAACAGTTATATCAGCCCTAGCACAAAAGTTATTGCCAAAACATGGTTTGTTGCACATCCAGTAACATCATGTCGAGAAATAAAATACAATTTATTTGATGAAATTCGACGTAGCTACAGGCTGAAAAAGTGCGAAGATCATTTGATATAAATGCCACTCACTCACCCCTCACTTCTTACCCGTGGTCCAGCCCATCACGCTTAGTATTCTGTACTGCACACTGAAGTGCGTGATGGGGCAGACGCCTTTCACACCACTCACCCGTGGTCCAGTGTGTCCCGCCCAATATTCTGTACTGCACACTGAAGTGCGTGATGGGGCAGACGCCTTTCACACCACTCACCCGTGGTCCAGTGTGTCCCGCCCAATATTCTGTACTGCACACTGAAGTGCGTGATGGGGCAGACGCCTTTCACACCACTCACCCGTGGTCCAGTGTGTCCCGCCCAATATTCTGTACTGCACACTGAAGTGCGTGATGGGGCAGACGCCTTTCACACCACTCACCCGTGGTCCAGTGTGTCCCGCCCAATATTCTGTACTGCA
>SDVV010001807.1:0-24554 GCA_016164225.1 Gammarus roeselii
AATCGATTGTTCTTTTCACCTCGAGAATATATGTGCCTTTGGCTGCCGGGTGAATGTTTTTCTAGAAGATCTTTATGAATTCTGATCGACTCATGGAGTGTCAGTTTGTTGTCTATATTGAGCCACTGTAATTTTTCGAGGAGAGGACTTACGTGGTCCCGTTTTCTGTGGTTGCCATCGCATGTTATTCTTGCTGCAAAGTTTATACAACGTTGTACTTTCTCTCTTTAGGTTTTGGTGCATTTCCCCCAAATTGAAAGACAGTAGTTAATGTGAGAAAATATTAAAGCGTGGACAATCAGTAATCATGATTTGAAATCCAATTCTTTTTTTGCGGAGTTTAGGAACAAAAGTGTTTCATTCAGCTTAAACAACAGAGTAGTTACATGGTGTTTGAAGAAAAGATCGGGATCAAATCAAACTCCCAGACTTATAACTTTATCTTCAACAGGAATGTCAGATTTGCCTATCCTGATAGAGAAATTTATTGGTACCGCTTTTTTTTAATTTGAGCCGAACATGATGCATTTTTTTTTCAGAGTTGAGCTTGTGTCCATTTTTCTCAAACCAAGATATAAGATTAATTACGGCTGTCTCAGCGTCGTCTTTCAGTGCGATTAGATCCGACGGTTTTCGTGAAAGCAATATTTGAACATCATCGGCGTACATTACCATTTACGCTTGATTTTTTTGGTAATTTACAGTCGATGTCATTTGCAAAAACCAGGAACAACAAAGGGCCAAGTATCGAACCTTGAGGGACCCCAAAAGCAACTGTGGCCAAATTTGACATAGTTGCGTTATCGAGTTTAACTGATTGTTGCCGATTCATCAGATAACCAAGATTTGCCATAAAGAATTGTATGGCTTACACTGTCGAATGCTTTTGATAAGTCTAGCAATGCCAGCAGAGATATCTGCCCTTCATCAAAGTTTTTGTACAGATCTTCAGTGATGCTCGTAAGTCCGTCTTCTGTCGACAATTTTCGCCGATAAGCATACTGGCAGGCATTGAACAGCTTGTTTGATTCGCGGTAGTCAATCAATTTGATTGATATATACTTTTCTAGAATCTTGGATAGGACAGGCAGAAGACTGATCGGTCTAAAGTTGGATGGTTCATTGTTGTCCCCAGATTTATGAATTACTTATATAATTGCATGCTTCCAGATCTCAGGAAAAGTTGTACTAGCTATGGAGGTGTTAATAACTGTGTTGATAAACTGCAAGGTCACTATTAGGCTGTCTTTCAGATATTGAAGTGCTAAACCATCTATTCCTGTAGAATTTGTGTTCCTCGAGGCATATACAGTTCGTTTTACTTCGTGTTGCGATACTTGCTTTGGTTTCCATTTGACGTTTGCTTCTTGGTCGCTGTCTCCATCGAAAGCATTTGGACTCCATGTATCTGTTGCGTTGCTCTGTAATCTTTGATAAGCTTCCCGGGTCACCTCTTCAAAAACCTGTTTCCCAACTCCAGCGAAGTAGTGTTAACATTCTCTGAAGCTACTTGACTATTCGGATAAGTAGGCGAGGTGATTTTTCTTTTGTAGGGAACAATTCTTTTCAGTACATTCCACGTTTCTTTTTGATTGTTTTTGCACTTTTCTAGTTTCTCATGATGGTATTTAATTTTTGTCCTCTTGACTTCTCGTTTGACTCTTCTATTTTGAATTCGAAATAATTCTAACCAAGTGATGCTTCATTTAGCTCTGCTTTTGAGATATATTTTAAGTGCAAATTCATTTCGCAGTTTTTCTGTAATCCATTCAACCGGCAAGTTTTTCATTGTTTTAGTTTCCGTTGGCGCCGCAGCGTTCAGACATGTGAGAAGATAGTTTTTGAGAAATTGGGCTTGCTCTGTGACGTTATCTGCGCAATGTATTGGTTTTATCATCTTGACGTTTGCCACTAGTTGTGCTCTGAATTTATCCGCAGTGTAATTTCTTTTTGTATGACAGGTTATTTTGAATACTTGTTTCTTCTCTCATTTGATGTTAATGGTGCAGTTTATTTCATGGTGGTCCGAGAAAGAATTGGGCTCCACGTCTGCGGTAACAATGGGAGACGGATTGTTACTTATGAGCAGATCCAATACAGTTTGGGATTCGGGAGTAATTCTTCTTGCACTTTTTATGAGCTGATGCAGCCCGAGTCTGTCTAAAATCGGCTTCATATTGTTGGATTTCAATTTCAATTGATTGTCATCGAAATCTTCCAAAATGTACAGCGATTTTCCTATGCGGTAGCTTCTCGAAATCTTTCTTCAATGTATTGAAAAGACTGTACACTTGCTTTGGGTGGTCTGTAAAGAGAACCAACAACAAACGATCTATTTTTTCGTACCTGGATGTTCACCCAAAGGTCATCAACTTCATTGCTGTCGTTAAGCAATACCTGAGAAGAGTTATATTCTTCTCGCACATAAATCACGGTTACACCTCCTTTCCTTTCTCTATCTTTTCTATAAAAATTGAAGCCGTCAATCTTGATAAAGGTAGTGTTAATATAAGATTCCAGCCAGGTTTCAGTCAGACATAGAATGTCAATTGAGTCCTCCTTCATCATCATTTTGATGTAATCCATCTTTGTTCCTGAATTTTCAACGTTTACCTGTTTAATCACGATATTATTTAGGTTCTTATGGGTATTTGCGGATATGGCTGCTGAGGGGTGGTGGCTGCTCCCAGATTGAACAGTTTGTGCCTCTAGTCCTTTTTTTTACCTACAGGACAGTTGGTGACACTTTGGGATGATTGCAGAGGCATCTCTTCATCGAATATGGATATATCATTGTCGTATTGCATAGGAAAATACCTATTGGAACACAGCACATTTGTTTCCACTTGCTTGTTTCGCTTCTCTGCAATATTTTGTTGTTCGAAATGTGGCTTCATCGGGTGGGTTGGTGCAAGACTTCCATAGTGGTCCACTTTCTTGGCTACGAATATTGAGTATTTAGCAGCTTCATCACTCCTAAGGTTGGTTGGATTTATTACTGTTTTTTTATGATGTCCGGGTTAGTCTCATCTAGGATTGTGATTTGTATTTTGAGTGCGTTGCTGAGAATTGTGGGGACTAGATTGTCAAAACTACCTTGTACTCTTTGTTTTCAAAATACTTTTCTATCCCGGGGAGGAACCTATCATCTTTTTTATGTTCAGTGAAGGCTCCGTAATCTTCTATGTAATTGAAGGATTCCTCCATTGCTTTGGTTTTTATAACCTCTAAGAGGTTTTCATCGTTAAGTCCTGTTTGTTTTACTAAAGATCCTTTCACCGCGTGAATCATGCAATGTCCGTCTGCTAGTGTTGATTGTCTTTTTAATCTTAAATCCTTGAGAATGGTGTCAATGTTGGCGTTCCTGGGGAATTGTTGCAAGTTTTCCGTCACCTGCTTAGGTATTCTTTCATCCGCTTTATTGTTTCTTGTGTCAGCAGCACCACCCTCATTTAGATTTTTAATATGCTCATCAGCAATACTCTAACTGACATTATCTAGGAATCTGGTTGCTAATTCTTGAGTGGCGTTGTTTGCATGTTTGAGATATCCTTGCTTTCGGTTCTGTTCTTTGTTGTTGAGGGTAGGTTGGAGCAGGGGACACCGAATAAAACCAGCTGAGGTTAGAGAATGGCAGCGAAGGTGGGAGCTAGGGGAAAAAACGGATGGAGGGGGGTAATATATGGGAGGGATGGGCGGGATGGGTAAAATTGGAGTTTGGGCTGAGGTTAGGGAATGGTAGCGAAAGTGTGAGCTAGAGGAAAGAACGGGTGGAGGGGGGAAATATATATGGGAGGGGTTGACGGGATAGATAATGAATACTGAGGCTGGACTCGGAGATGGTGGTGAACCTACTGCTTGATGCCACAGGCTGGTCTAGCAATGTCGATTTGCAGTACAGAAACACTGCAGTGCAGAACATTGAAAGTACGGAACACTAGAACACAAGATACTGCTAATGACATGAACGACTGCTTTGATAAAAATGATCGCACTGGGAATACGATAAGTACGGAACACTGACCGGAACACTGAAAACACTGAAAAGCACGATCCTGCTAATGAATTGAGCGACTGCTGTAATAATAATTATTATTATTTTTAGCGCTGAACATTGAGTAACACAAATACTGCTGTAGTGCGGAATATTGAATAATACAAATACTGCTGTATTAATCATGATTTGCAGTATTATCGACCGTTTGGGTGAACTTCGACCATACGGTGCAGCCTGTCACGGGTGTGCACACTGAAAGTACGGAACACTGAAAAAACCGATGCTGCTAATTATGTGAGCGACTGCTTTGATTATAATGTTTGCACACTGGAAGCACTGAAAGTAAGAAACACTAACCCTAACACTTCAGTAGTACAATCATGCTTATGAATGACACGATACTGCTTATGAGTAAAACATTTATCTGAATAACACTATCCTGCTAATGAAGTGAGCGACTGCTATAATAATAATTATTTATAGCGCAGAAGATTGAATAACGCAGGTCAGTGCGGAACATTATAAAACATAAATACTGCTGTCGTAACTACTTACAAGCAATCTTCAAAAACAGAAATCATAAGCTAATCGACACATAAAAATGTAAACTAACGATTAAAGAAACTATCCTATCAATACATGAAAAAAAAATAGACACATGAATATAGATTGGAGAGCACTCTAATAACGCAAAATAAGCTCAGAAAAATAAAGTAAAAAGTTGTGAAAAAGCAACTACTTACAGGCAATCTTCAAAAATAAGAATCTATGCTAATCGACACATAAAAATGTAAACTAAAGACACTAACCAATCAATACATGAGAAGAATACGCAAGGAAGTAATCTATTGAGCACCTGTGCACAAGATTTGATTCGAGGCCTCAGGCTTTCTAGTGCACTGGAGTTTATGTCCTTCTGGCACCGTACCTGATGTACCCAGGCTAATGATCGTCTGCGGTAGATTGGAGATGAATTCGGAGTAGGTCACCTGTGGAATATATTTCTGACCATCGCAACATGACCACAAGAGTGCAGTATTTTATTTTGATACCTTACACATCACCTGAAGTGCCTAGCAGTGCGCACTCTGTTCTGGCGCTATGATAAAAAATGCTATATATTCTGGCACTATGATAAAAAAACACTGTTATCTATCTAAATGCCCTGTCCAAGATATGATCTCTCCAATGGGGGAGAGGGTTCCACTAACGAGCGGATGGGGTGCAGAAAGGTGGTCCCTCCAGCTGGCGGAGAGGTTTCCAGTAACGTGCGTGTGGGGAGAAAGAGATGGTACTTTCAACGGGCGAAAGAGGGTCCCACTAACGAGCTGGCGGAGAGCAGGAGATGGTCTTTTCAGCGGACAGAGAAGGTCCCACTAACGAGCGGGTGGAGCGCAGGGAATGGTCCCTTCAGCCGGCGTAGAGGGTCCCACTAAAAGCTGTCGGGGAGCATGATTTGGTTCTTTCAGCGCGCGGAGAAGGTCCCACAAACGAGCGGGCAAAATGCAGGAAATTGTCCCCTAAGCGGGGGGAGAGAGTTCCACTAACAAACTGGCGGGGAGCAGGAAAGGGCCTTTCAGATTGCGGAGAAGGTCCCACTAGACAAGCTGGTGTAGTGCAGGAGATGGTTCTTTCAGCGATGGAGAGAGTCCTCCTAACGAGCTGGCGGGGAGCAGGAGATGGGCCTTTCATCGGGCGGAGAGGGTCCCACTAACGAGCTGACGGAGTGCAGGAGATGGTTCTTTCAGCGGCGGAGAGAGTCCCCAAGCTGGCGTCGTCCCACTCAACAGTCTGGTGGGGTGCAGGAGATGGTCCTACTGACGAGCGGGTGGGTTTTGGGAGAGAGTCCCTTCAATGGGCGAAGAGGGTCCCACTAACAGGCTAACGGGGTGCAGGAGATGGTCCTTTCAACAGGCGGGGAGGTCCCACTTACGAGCGGGCGGGGGTTGGGAAAAGGTCCCTTCAATGGGCGGAGAGGATCTCACAAACAGGCGAGCAGGGTTTGGGAAATGAGAGGGCGTAGAGCGTCCCACTAAACAGGCGGGCGGGATATGGGAAATGAGAGGATGGAGAGGGTACCAGTAATGTGCGAGCGGGGTGCATAGGTGCAGGAGATAGTGAAGTAAACACACGACATGAATTATAGTGCATTTATTTGGGGTCCACTACATCTGGATCGCCTTGTACTTTAGCAGAGTTGCGGACGTCCAACATGTTCAGCCTGAAAGACACGCTCGATGTGCATACGAGCCAGCACCGTCACTCATCATAAATAGTCAACTTCAGCGTTAACACTCCACTGTTGTAACTGTCTCCCATCATAAGTAGTCAACTTCAGCGTTAACACTCCACTGTTGTAACCGTCACCCATCATAAGTAGTCAACTTCAGCGTTAACACTCCACGATTGTAACCGTCACCCATCATAAGTGGTCAACTTCAGCGTTAACACTGCACTATTGTAGATCTTTAAAAAATATTTATCCATAAGATGCTTCAGCATAGACACTCTTCGTTAGGGTGAGTTACGCCCGTTCCTCGTACCATTGGAAGACGACATGCCCGGGTACAGTGGCCCTCGTTAGTCGGCTCGCAGATAGCAAAGCCAAGCCGGTCTGTAAAGTTACATCGCAGACTCCAAAAGCCCAACTTTCAAACTAGTTGTTCGATTCGTGCATGTCACAGATGTATGTGTAAAGTTAATTTAAATTACGACATTGCATGCACCTCCTATCGTACTAACTTCGTAGATGGAGAGGTGTTTTCTTATCTCACCCAATTACACAGATAGTCTTGCCATTTAACTCACTCAAGGGTGTAAGACTTATGGTCACGGCTGCTTATCGAAAATGTCACCGTTTCATTCCTATTAGTGGTGAAGCAAGTGCCAGTCGTTGGGTCTGCAAGTTGTGGGCTCGAGAATTAGCATGCTTGGACACCAGTGGTCCCGAGGCTCAACAACTACAAACTAGAGGTACAGTTGTAATTATGTACATACATACGTGTTGGGATCATTTCAAACGAGTATCACTTCATCATCGTGCGATAGTAATCAAACGGTGTGAAAATGACGTCCTTATACGAACATACCTTGAAATTAACTTCTCCGAAAAAACAACAGTTTCAGTATCAGTATGACAAGGGCATGCAGTAAAAGTACCGTGCTACAAATGACTCGACCTGCAGAACATGAACCTTATTGATCTACGGTTCACATGACCTCAGGTTCTACTCGTTTCTGCAGAGAAAACAAGGAATAACTGGTTTGCTGATCCGCATGAACGACCATACTAGTCTGAAATTATAATTTAATCTTCTAAATAAATTTGGGGACAAAACTTACTATTACGCTATCGGAATGGCATATTTCTAAGAAAATTTTAATGATTAAAATGATCACATTATCGTAGGGGCTGTCACAACTTCAGAAAGTCAAAATGAATTGGAAAAGAGAGACCAATAGGAAGCGGTTCTCTAATAATCAGAGGAACCCTGATGTGAAACGGATCACAAGCATTTCGCATGATCGCTGCATTTTCTATCTTTCGATGACAATAATGTAGTAGAAAGTGCTTGTTATGTCATGGGAATTTGGTAAATTACTCAAGTTTGACCATAAAAAGTGAAAGTTTCATGAGCAGTCGTTGCAATATAAATATCTCCGGAAAGCACATTTTATTAGTGTACTGGGATCACACAGGAGTAAACCTATAAAAACTATAATATCCACGAGAGGAAAATAATTATTAAATTGGTGTCTCTGCTCTCATCAAGTATTCTCCTGACGTTGAGGAAATATTTCCTCCAATTGAACTTCAGTAGTGATGTCTGCAAATCCTCTCTGCGCTCTAGCAGTGGACCATAAGCAAGGAAGCAGTAAACCCCGCAGCTGGGGAGATTGTCTTAATCGGTTATGATCCCACGTCGATCATAGCAGCCCTCCCCGTCCCAGCTCCACTGCCCAGCTCTAAATGTGCTCCCTCTGCGCGAGTGTAACCCGAGCCTAATGCTCCGTAAGCCCTAGCAGGACGACCTCTGCTGTCTGCTCTGCGACACAATCCAGCAGATATCTCAGCAGATTGCGCGAAATGAGTATCTGAGAAGAAATGTAGACTTTTGCAGTGGAGAACATTGGAAAGAACCTATGACGATAGTCTGTTCCTCTGGAAAATTGTTAAAAGCCAGGTCAACAAATATGCTCATTGGATGGAACAAACATTTCTATGATGACCGACCCATGAATTGATGTACGTGGCATTAATTGAAGGATTAATACACACAGATTGAGTTTGGAGAGGTTGTAAGCCAAATTTCATTAATACCGTTCATATATTATAGAAAAATATACTGAAACCAGTTTCCGATGCCATTTTTAAAAATTGATACTAATAGCGCACGGCAGCTACCTGAAGCAGAGAGAAGATTTATTTTACTCAGATTGGTATTAGTTTTTTATATCTGATTACACCATTTACGTGGCGAGTTACACTGCGTGGTGTATCAAGTGGGAATGCACCACCATTGTAATGATATTAATAAAAAAATGTATTCATACGTATATGGTATGTTATTTTTGACGAACACTAATTTTATGCAAAACAAATCTAAAATAAGAATAATGTAGAGTTTAGAAAACATACATGAGTAATTGGGGATGAGAGGAATGTTAGGGAGGCATCTTACTTTCCTTTTCCAAAATATGTCATTTTTCCAAAATATGTCCCCATGAAAGGCCTATCAAGGTGAGTTGAATGAACATAATAAAATATGTACTACATCCTGATTACATAAGGTGTTGCGGTCTGACATTTGAATCTTTTATGTATCAATTGATTAGATTTTAATCAAGATTTACAACCTAATTCATTGGGTATAAAAGAATGCGACGGTATAAGTGGGTCGTATATGTCTGAGAGCGACTGCCATAAAAAGCAAATAAACAAAACAAAAAATTCATACACAAACCGGTATGGTATTCCTGGGACTCGATAACACAATACATTCATATGCACAAGATAATCTGGAATGTGTATCAAACAATACATACATATTCACAATACGCCTAGAATGCATATGAAAAATATAAGCCTGCACAATACATCTTGAGTACTTGTAATCATAGGCTAAGGCTATTAATTATGATTAATTGACAGACAAAGTTCATCTCAACGAGTAGGTAGTCTTAATTCATGTAATCCGCCTAATTCATTGTGTTCCGATGGATGTTGAGGTATGTGTGGGCCTATGTGAGTTAGAGAGTTTATACACAGGTTACAGCGTGGCAAATACAACTCAGTGAAAGCAAACACTTCCAGATCATGCATTTTTATTCGTTTTTCCCCAACTTTTCCGTGAAATAAGTTGTTTGGGTCACGGTGTAGTCTACTTGAAAAGATTTAATAAGAAGCCGGTTTATTTTGTCCGTATATTTCAACGTGTGCAGGTTGATAAATAATTTAATACCCGAAGGGTAGACCATACCCACTTTGTGTCCTGCTTCGAGGAGCCTTCATAGCTTGGAGCACAAGCTTATTCACTCCCTACAAGCAGTCTTTGCATTAACTTGTTAGGAAGTATTTACGAATACACGTCGCTGTGAAAATAAAATAGTAAATGCAAATTTTATATGCTTCTATCCATTCGGGATAATCTTTTTTCGTGGTGAATGTGTACCATTAGATAATGTTCCTTATGAAAGGGAATCGATAAATATTATTGAAACGTTGAATATTATCAGATTACCAATTTCATATGTATTTGATACGATGGACAACTGAAACCATGTTAATATTGTGTTTTTGACGAGACGATAACCATGTTTACAGTATCCTGTGTTCTTGCTATTGATGTAGAAAAAAAATCAGTATAATATAGTATTACCGTTTCCTAAATACTGTTTTCGAACAGGTAAATTTTGGCTTTTCACCTAAAATAAACATGGACAATTTGTATATCAAGGCAAATTGGTCAAAAATATAATCGATTTAGTGAACACTGTAATATAATCAATTTACTGAACACTTTTCAAGGACGCTACATTTGATGCACGATCCTCACGGCACACTTACAATTCTTGTTGAAAACTGTATATATAAGAAAATAGTGGATACCCATTGTAAAACGAACTTTGTCAATTGTTGGCGCGTTCTTGTCGTTGGATGAATCAAATGGATTTATTTAGAATATATTCGGTGTTTGCATTCGATGTTCTCGAATTAGAGTTTGTAGAAGTTAATTGTTCATATGAAAGCAAATCAAACATTTGTATTAAATCAATACTAGGAAATCAGGATATAACATGAAAAAAAACTTCTGATAGATTGATGTCATGTTTATTTATTTATAAGTTTTCGATGTCAATTGAATGAAATCCATGTACGGATACAACAATATAAATGAAGTAAATTTTATTTATGACATTGTGTCCAGTTACATGTGCATTGCATTAATATCGAATCACTGATATTCCCAATTTTTTCTCGAAACGATGACCCGAGGAACTAGGGTCGCTATCCCTGGCGCTAAATTCTTTTATAGCTAACGTCAGATCAGCCCCTTTCATCGTCAGATCAGCCCCTTTCATAACGTCATCAGACCCATTTCATCTCCAACGGTACCATTTTTTAACAGCGAACATTTATAGCGTTCCTCAGCCACACCAGCCAATGTCGTATCTGCCAGTGACATTCTGCCTAAACTCTGTTTCAGCCCACGTCAGATTCAGCCACGAAGCGTACCATTTTACTGATTATCACTTTAATGAAGCTTTCCATACCCAACCTAACCTAACCTAGGGTACTTGTTTCTAACCCGCGGGGCAAAGGTACGTATTTCTAACCCGCGGGGCCCACATAAGTATTTTTCCAGGGTACGTAATGCTGTTTTATAGCGTTTTTTTATTGAAGTTTCATTAAAGTGATAACCAGTAGGTTGGTACGCCTGTTTAGGTGTAAAGACAGTGGTAGAGATGACAGTGGCAGATTTTGAAGTGGCGGAAAATGCGTGTGGGCTGAAATGTCGTTTAGGTCGAAAGCACATGTGATGAAAGATTTTTAGCTGTTATGACAGTGTCCGGCCATGATAGTGAGGTGCGAACGCTGGGCTCCCAGGACATATGGGCATTTAAATATTGTTGGCCTCGTTCCATTTACATTTCCGTTTAATCCAGGTCATATTTGACCAGTAACACGCTGGGAAGAACTGGATAATTTTACTCCATGTGATCTGATGATCTAAACTCATCAATACACTTTTTTCGATTGAATGTATTCATTTATGAATAGATCTAATATGAAACTAGAGTCCAGAACCGTTTGTGTTGTAATAAGTTATTATAGTTTATTTATTTACTCATTTATCTAATGTACTAATGATACTCAGGAACAACTAATAAGGAATCCAGCGCAAAATCCACCGTTTCTTCTTTCCGTTCCCTCTTAAATTAAAGGCAACGTCGGATAACTTACTGGAACTTGCAACTTCAAGTGTATTTGGAGACCTGAAATTTAAAGACGTCTCGCGTGTAATTAGATGACGGTCTGACACTACAACCCTACCAGGCTTGACTGATTGTCCCCGTACGACTGCGACGAAACCGACGAATTAATGTAGAAATAGGGGTGGGGCAGAATTTATGTAGAATTATGGGTGGGGCAGGATTAATATACAAATAGGGGTTGGGTAGAATTTCCAATCATTCAACCTGTTCCGGTCGAGGGCAAATCGCAATTAAAATTTGTGGGAATTTTATCGTGCAAACAATTTTTTAGCTGTGACCGAGATTGTTTGTTTCGACGGTATTCATATACCAAAGGTTATATAGTACGAGAAACCTAAGTTTGATATTGCAGGTGCTTATTAAATACTATGTTAAAAAGTCATCAAATTATCTCGCGTTCGGCTGTTTTCTTAGGTATTGGTAACAGCTACTAATTCCATTCAAGTTCTGTTTCTTACGTATACGGTGGTGGGATACTTGTTTGGGTAGAATTTCCAATCATTCAACCTGTTCCGGTCGAGGGCAAATCGCAATTAAAATTTGTGGGAATTTTATCGTGCAAACAATTTTTTAGCTGTGACCGAGATTGTTTGTTTCGACGGTATTCATATACCAAAGGTTATATAGTACGATAAACCTAAGTTTGATATTGCAGGTGCTTATTAAATACTATGTTAAAAAGTCATCAAATTATCTCGCGTTCGGCTGTTTTCTTAGGTATTGGTAACAGCTACTAATTCCATTCAAGTTCTGTTTCTTACGTATACGGTGGTGGGATACTTGTTTTCGTCTTACCTGCAATGAGTCAACTGTACAAAACAGTCTCACACCAGAGGCTTGACTGAGGGGCTTGCTGGCGCTAGCGTACAGCTGATGGGAAAAGTTTGGAGGAGCTCAGATGTGGAATAGCCCATCATATTTCGATGAACTGCTTGTACTTACAACCATTACTAAGATGCTAGGCATTCATCTTCTTCAGTTTTTTGATCTCGTTGCAAATCTTTATATGTCTATCATGTTATGATTTTCTGAACCATCTTCGTCTCCTCATCAAATACTGTCTGAACTTTGCACTTATTACAACATAATCATAAAACTTCCTGGTTTCATAATTGTACTGGCGGCAAATTGTACAAAGTTAGGCAGTCTTCAAACATTGCGAGATTGGGGGTGTAACCATAAGCTTGTTGCAGGGAGTCATTGGTCAGAACTGGTTATATCGTATCATTACCCCATCGTTGTTTATATTTTGTATACCTACCAGGGAGCGTTGATGTAGGTTACTCAATTCAGTTACTCAATTACCTGTTTAACAAGGAATAAACACCAGTGAATGTGAAATAATGTTTATTCAGCAAGTAAAAAAATCTTACATACTCCAAATGGATCAACCCTAAGGGCTCAATACCTAACTTGGATGTCCATCTCTCTTGACTGCTCATCTCTATTTGGGCGACCGGGCCAGTCGCCCAAACTTAACCCGACCGGGCGACTGCGAAAGAAAAAATAAACTTAACGAAATATTCATTGAGAGGGAAACTGAACACCGGCGTGATGCATCCAATGGTTGAAATACATCCAAAGCAACACTGATATCAGTTCTAGCGTACGTATATATCACCAAGGCGCAGGTATTGAAAATATCGAAACTTCCCCTACTAATACAGTAAGCGCGATGGAGCTGAATTATTAGGATATTGCCAATTACTGTGCAACGTAACGATAGGACTTATAAAAAATTAATCATTACTAACTACTGTGTGGCGAAGCAAGAGGGTCATTAAATATTTAATGATTAATTATTACCGAGTGACGGAGCGAGAAGACTATTAGATAATGAATGATGAATAATTAAGGTGTGACAAAGCTAGAGGAGTAATGAATAATAAATTATAAATTATTACTGTGTGACATAGCAAGAGGACTAATAAATAATATATAATCAATAATTACTGTGTGACTAAGCGAAAGGGCTAATAAATGAATAATAATAGATTATTGCTGTGTTAAAGCGAGAGGACAACAGAAGCATCTTCCATTTCGAATAGACACTATTTTTTATGTTTTTTTTAGTTTAGCCGTCTTCCAATGAAGGCGTGAACACATGTGTGCTTCTCGGCATTACCTCTTTTTCTCACAAGTAAACTATTTGTTCCATATCCACAACCTTCTTCTCTCCATTCCTTTGCATTTATATTTCATCTGAATTCCATTTTATTTCACCGCTTTGTTTTTGTCTCATTCGTTGTTCCATCTGAGTGCATAACTTCTACATTTGCATTCAATATTCTTTTCCATCTTATTGCTTACGTATTTTCATCTCTTTCTAATCCTTTCTCGGTCACCTTCTCGCTCTTCTACTCTTTCCTCAATGGGGTTTGTTATTCCTTATCACATGTACCTTCACTCGAGAGCCGTCCTGAGCTCTTATACACCAACTTGAACAAAGTTAAGTAATTCTATTAATAGCTGTTCTCCGGCATTTCGGTAAAGTATTTTGTCTTTTGAAGTCGAAAACGAAGCCGATTCGAATTAAATGAATACTGTGCCATGGGGTTTCTTCTGGAGAAGAGTTATTTGGATGAAGAAACCTATATAAACAGCTGTTAATCGGTTAATAACGTACTAATATATATTGCATTCCTAGCAGATGGATTAGCTGAATAACTATTATTGAATAGCCTCCAGTGGGATGAAATATGTTCCCTCATGTCAGAAGATGATGCTGCAATATTGTTCGTGTGTATTTGTTTATAATAAATTTGCTTGCCGTGTCATTGTCAACTGCATTCAAATGTCTCAGAGATGTTCACGCAGCACATATTACAACTGTGGATGCAGCGCACAGAAACCTACATGTTACTTTATAACGCTGTTGGGAAAACATTCGTGTGAATTGCATATTCCTCTACGTATGACTGATTTGAAGCTTCGGCGTCGTCAGAATCATACCGTGAGCAAAAACATTTTAAAAGTGTTTTTTTTTATTGCAAACGCGAGAAAGCGTTTTCTTGTTCCTGCAATTACCGTTGCACCCTACAAAATGATTAGTAGGATTTACATTATAAATTGTACGCTCACGAAAACTGGTTGTGCCTCTACCAATCTTTAAGTCAAGACGGAAAGAGTTATACTTGTCAACAATGATTAGCGTTTTATTGTTTACTCATCGTCTCTCAATCTTATTTGAATTAGGAACCTTGCTAGAAGCAGATGAATTCCCAACTCAACAAATTCAGAGTGTATTTGAAATGTCATTATTTCATAGGTAACTGGACTCGTGTGTCAATTAGTGTGAGGTATTTAACTGTCCCTGTGAATGACTTCAGATGGTGGCTAGGCTTAATAAATCATGATACATTGTTATAGGTTTTTTGAATAGATGAGATCAATCGGTTAGTACGTAAGGATTAGGTCGCCGCAGAAGGCCAAAATAACCTGAATAGGTTCTTCAACATTGTACCCTGAAATAGCATAACTGTTGGATGAAATCACATGTAAGCTATACAATCTTGTTGTAATCACCTGTTTCAACTGTTTGTTAGATGTACTCAAATTATTCAATAGAATATTCGTATGGGAACAGTTCAAAACATTAAGTCATTGGCTGCCTAATTTTCTCGATGAACTCTCGTCCATAATTTCGTACAACACACAGATTTAAATTTTTCAGTTATAACCAATTTTCCACCGGTAATTTTGACAATAAAATATAATAGTTATTAATTTTACAACTTAGTACAGCGTCAAACAACACCAACAGAGAGGTGACAATTACGACACCAACAGAAAAGTAACACTATGTAAAAAGTGTCACTTTTTTACATTCTGAAAAATGTTATTACATTTTCTTACATTCTATAAAATATCACTAATTTTCTTACATTTGCGTAGAATTTCTTATGAAAACAAAAAGTAAAATTACTTTATTTCTTCAACAATTTATTTCGTATTCATACATTTCCATATACATTCTTTCATTGTCTCTTATATTCTCAGTCATTATTTACGCACATTAAATTAAGCTTCCTATAATTTTCTAACGTTTCCTTACATATAGCTACGAGTTTTGGCATTTTCTCCCGTTCCTTTCTTTCTCATATTATCTTGATAACACACACTACCCTAATTGGTTTACATTATCAAACATTGATTGCTTTTCTTCCATCCTCTTACATTTCCAGTCATTTGCATACTATTTCTTACATTTTCTTCAAATTTTAAACATTGTGTTATATGTTTCAGCCTTTTATGTCATATTATTTCAGTTGATCACATATTCATACTTGTTCAGTAATATATGTTCATTTCATAGTTATTCGTGATTTTTCTTATATTCTCTTATTTTTTCATTCATTTTCATATTTATCAGTTTATTTCCTTATATTTTCTTACATTTACTTCCATCTATTATACTCTCTTGCATTTTCGTACATCTGCTTACACCTACTTACGTGAACTCACTCTATACAATTTCTTACAAAATCTTATATCATACAACGTCTTATATTTTCTTTCATTTCCTCATATTCTCTCACGTTATCTTACAGTTTCTTTTAGCTATTTACATATTTTATGATTTGAGACATGAATAACATTTTCTCACATTTACGTACATTCTTGAAAGTCTTTTATGTTACGTAACATTTAGCATATTTTTTACATTTTAGCACTTTAGCACAAAAGGGCTAAGTTGTGTGAGTGTGAGCGTATGAGGGTGTGAGGTGCGCCTTGCCGTCGGCCACCCCCCGTTCTGAGGGATGCGGCCTAGTGTCTGTATCTGTATCTGTATCTGAAATTGTCCAATATTTACTCAAATTTTTGAGCATTTGTTATATTTTCCAACATTTTTCACATCTTCATACATATTTTTGCATATTCTTGCGTATACTTTCATTTTATTTAATTTTCTTACTCTGTCATACATTTTCTTTCCCTTGGGTTTTAAAAATATTTAGAATCTATGACATTTTCGAATATTTTGGTGAAAATTTCTTATATCATTTTAATTGTATTTTTTAAATCGTCATACATTATCCAACATCATCATCAACTTTTAAGATTTTCATTTGTGTGCTATCATCTACATAGAATTTATTAAAATACATATCAGAAAATGTGAACATATATGGGAAAAATCGGAAATGTGAGATATTATAAGCACGTGAAGGAAAAGTCATTGTCAATGTACCAACATGTAAGAAAATACAACGAAACTGTTGAAAATATATCATAATGGAAAACAATGAAAGATAATGTAGGAAATGAGTGGAAATGCGACAATGGGCGGAAATGCGTGAAAATGTGTTAAAATGTGTGAAATTTTGTGAAAATGTGTGAAAATTTGTGAAAAATAGTGAAAATGTTTGAAAATCTGTATAGATGTGTGAAAACGTGTGAAAACGTATGAAAATGCGTGAACACTTGTGATAATGTGTGTAATTATGTGAAAATGTGTGAAAATGTGTGAAGATATTCTTAAATATGACGGTATGTGTGAATAATTTGAAAATGTGTGAAAATGGGTAGGAGTGAGTCAAAATGTTGGAAACTTTTTGAAATAAGTGGGAATGAGTGAAATGGTGTTAAAATGTTCGGTAATGAACGCAAATGATTACAATGTAAGAATTATTGTGAAAATGTGTGAAAATGTGTAATGACGTGTGAAAAAGTGAATATGTGTTGTAATCGGAACTCTTTTGTCTAATCCGAGAGCATGTTGTTGTACGTCTGCAATTTTGTACCGTAAACATTTTGTGTTAGTACCATAGTTCTATTTGCCAGTCTCTAGCAAATAACGTGGCGAACCTTCCACAGAGAGCTCACGTAAGCTCCGCCATCGCTGTTGAAGACCTGTGTGCGCACGAACTTTTAGGTACCACATCAACATCACATCATCAACATCAATTTCTCACTCATTCCCTTCTTGATTTTAAACTATTTCGCTTCGACAGTGTTAACTTCGTGCATCATCTTCTTCATACTTGTAAGCGCTATTCTTCTCTATGCCAGCAGAGCTTTTTGCCAAAGTACTTTGGAAACAGCGGACATCTTCATCAAGTGTTCTAGACTTTCAGGGGGTGTTCCGTCGATTTTATTGTTGAAATTTGCAAATATGTTTGAACGGATGCTGCCTCACCTTTGTAGCAAGGCTGAAGAATTGGGCAGTAGGTCTGGTGAGGCAGAGGCGTGTCTGTCGAAGCGGGTCGTCCAGCAAAATGACCTTTTCCAAGATGCAGTAAATACCCAACACCCGAAAAATGCTCTAACCCGAAAAATAGATGAAATAAGAGGACTGATGCAACATGGGTGAATCGGAAGTATAGAAGAGGTAAAGAAACTGGTGGTTCAGTACAAAGAAAAGAAGACCACGTTTGTGTCAGCCTGTGAAGAACAAATCTATTGACCCAACGTCAGTCTGGATGACATCAGAAATCTTGACTCCTGGAGAAAGCAGAACCTTATTAATCCAGCCCTTATCGAATCAAAGGTCGAAAATTGGTTGGAAGCTGCATTGGTGTGTTCGGAGATGGCATCTTTCCGAAGGATAGAGCCTCGCAGGTGTCTTGTTCATCTTTCAGGTTGTCGACCACTTCTTCGGCGAAAGCTCTGCTGGCGGAGAGAAGAATAGCGTTTCAAAGTAAGAAAGAGATGATGGACGAAGTTAAAGCTGTCGAATCGGAAGAGTTTAAAATCAGGAAGGGGTTTGAGGATAAACAAAGATTCCGTCGGATGAAGACAGAAAAAATTAGGCTAATATGTGGGTCGAAGAAAGTTAAGCCCTCGAACGGGAATTTGTTGAGAAGAGGAGTGGTGTTGTAAGTATAAAGCATTCAGGGGCTTCTGGAGTGGTGCCCGGCAAAGGACATCGTCACTCGTTATCTGAGGTACTTTCGCGGCAGTGCAGTTTGTCTGAGTCGATCATACAAAATCAAGGATTGACTCTTCTACCTTCTCATCAACCCAAGACCTTTGATGGCAACGACATAACAAGGTCTCCTTCATTTGTTTTATCCTTTGAGAGATTGATTGAAATGCGTACGTTCAGTGATGCGGATAGGTTGCATTACTTATAAAAAAAATCTTCAGGGCATCTGAATAGTTTTGTTTCAAGTTTCAGCTTCGACATTGCTTCTTCAGCGTATCGCTAAGCAAGAGCGTTGTTGAGAACCAACTACGGAAATGAATTTAACATCGCCTACAAGTATCTGGACAAGTTGAATTCGTAGCCCCAGATATCGTCCAAGGATTTGTCAGCTCATGATGATTTGAATGGGTTCCTGGTCTCTTGTTTGAATTTGATGTCTAAAATGGACCATTTGGATCAGCTCAATAGTTTAAATGAAATCAAGATCATCACTATGAAACTACCATTTGAACTCAGAAAGAAGTTCAGAAGTGAGGCTGCTTGTGTGTGCAAAGATTGGCAGAAAATTACTTTTGAAATCCTTGTAAACTTTGTTTGGGACCAGGTGAGGGTGCTAAAAGCACCTCTCTTAAGAGAAATAAGAGACTCGTCAAGCATCAAACCAGTGTGTGCGAAGGGCGGCCCAAGGAGATTGGAGAAGATGTAGGCCTTTTCTATTAATTGTAGTGCTGGTGAAAAGCCTAATGGCCGACTGTATTTTCTTCCAGAAGCGATCATTTCATTGAAAGGTAGAAGTTCATCGAGGAGAAGAGATTGTGTTTTGTATGCCTCTTATCTGCAGAATGCGACTCTTCTGTAAACATGCAAAAATTTGACCCCACCGTTCTTCACAGGGACGCCAACCGTGTAAGCGGCTAGTCCACCACTGGTGAGGGGGGGGGGGCGACGTCCTGTGAGTTGGCTACTTCTAAAAGTGTGACTGTCCCTAGTCACACCGCTGCCCCGTCAACATCAGTGGCGGCTATGAGCATCTCTACTCAAAAGCTTGGCAGTGGCATAGTTTGTCCAATGGTTCCGGTGGCTTTGCGGAGCCCGCCCACCAGTAATATTGTCTACACCTACATGGGCTTGTATAGTTTTTCCACCGGTTCATACATCGTTAAGGATTTGCTCGATTTTCTCAACATTAAAGGTAGCAAAATCACTTTGAATTTAACTACAATGGAATCTAAAAATAAACCGAATGAAGTAGAAGAAGTTATTTTGTATAAACGATTAGCCTTTTGAAATTTACGATTCACCTAATGCAATAGACGTTGAGCCTCATGTTGAATTTGATAATCTGTAATTAAATTTTGAGTCTGAGAAAATTGGTAGTTTGGTTGGAATGAATATTCCCGATTGAGCGAAGCTTTTGAAGATCATTTACACAATTGAAGGTACGTTTGCTTCGAAACATTATTTTGGTTGGACATTCAGTGACCCTAGCATTTGTTCTGCCCACAATAAGTTGACCTGTTTCAGAACTGCTTTTCACATGAGTACATAATTCGATTTGAAAATTACTGAGTATTTTGAGAGAGACTTTAGGGATGGAGAAAGTAGCTTCCTGGCACCATCTGTTCACGATTTGTTATTTGATCGGATTGTGTCAACTGGTATAAAGAGTCTCCGATAGAAGATATGAGGTACCGTTGCCTATAACGAACAAAGATATTCCTTTGCCCGACTATTTTGGTCAGGTTCGCGGTAGACTCGTTGGTTTGAAGCACAAACTAGTTAAAAATCCCGACCTGTACAATAAGTACCAAGTCTTCATAAATACGATGATTAACTAAGACTTTGTCGAGGAAGTGCCCAAGGTGGAAATTGATCTTATAAATGGTAGAGTTTGGTATTTACCCATCACAGCGTTCGACACAAACAAAACAATAAATTTGGTATTGTTTTTGATTGTTCCCTGAAGTGCGACGGATTTTTTTGAGCGATCTCTTGTTCAAAGGACCACACTGGACCAATAATTCGTAGGGCGTCTCGCTTCGCTTTAGACCAAATAAATTTGCTGTTGGTAGCGATGTTGAGAAGATGTTTTATATGGTTGAGGTTCCCCAATGTGATCGCGACTATTGCATCTTGATGTATGTCTGCAATTTGTACCGTGAACATTGTGTTTTTGTACCAGATTTCTATTTGCCAGTCTCGAGCAACTAACGTGGCAAACGTTCTACAGAAAGCTCACTTACGCTCCGCTATCGCTTTTGAAGACCTGTGTGCGCACGAACTTTTAGGTACCACATCAACATCACGGTATCATTATCAAAATCCCGCTCAATCCCCCCTTGCTGAACTCCAGACCTTTGTATCGCTTCATCTACAGTTTCTCTTTGATCGAGCAGCAACAACTTGTACGTTTTGCCTCTGCATTTCGTTGATTTAATAGAGAAAAAATCTTCGCTGGACTTTAATTTGAATGCTGATAACCCGGGATTTAAGTGATAATTGCTTGAACACCGCAACAATGCGCACCGGTGCAATATGAGCCTTGGGAAATTATTTAATCGTGCAAAACTTGATGCACGCCGATGTCATGTGTTAAAATGTGAGCAAACGTGTGGAAACAAGTGAAAAATGTGTAAAAAATGTGTGAAATTTTTGGTAAATTTGAAAAAAAATGTGTTAATGTATGAAACTGTGTGCAAGGTGTTCGGATACGTGGAAATGTGAAATGATATTAAGACATGTGGAAATGGGTGGAACCGGCTGAAAAATGTGTGAAAATGCGTGATAACGAGTAAAAATGTGTGAATATGTGTGCATATGTTCGAAAATGTGTGAAAACGTGTAGAAATGTGCGATAATCAGTGGACATATGTGTAATTGTGAAAATGTTCGTATAAGCGTGAAAAATTGTGTTCGTTTGAACATGTGTGAATATTTGTGACATGTGTGAGATGGTGAAAATTCGCGGGATAAGTGAAAATGTGTGAAAAAGTGTGGAAAGTGTGTGACAATTTGTGATGTGATTGTGTGTAAATGTGAGAAAAAGTATGAGAAGTGTGGAGAAGTGTGATAATGTGTAAAAACTAGGAATAGTCTTTGAAAATAGGTAAAAACGTATGAACCTGGGTGAAAATTCGTGGAAATGTATAATATGTGTGCAAATGGGAGAAAATGTCTGGAAAATGCGAAGGAGTGTGAATTTGTGTGAATATGTTGGAAAATGTCTAAAAATGTCTGAAAATGTATGGAAATGCGAGAAAATGAGCGAAAATGTTTAAAAATATGTGAAAAGGTGTCAAAAAATAAAAAATGTGTAAAAATGTGTGGAAAATGTGTGCAAAATTGGCAAAAATGTGTCAAAATGTGTTTAAATATGAGAAAATTTGTGAAATATGTGTTAGTGTGAAAAAGGGTAACATCTGTGTAAATGGGTGTAAATGTTTGAAAATGTGCGTGAAAATATGTGAAACGAGTGATAACATGTGAAAGTATAGAGCATAAAGTGTTTGCCAATATTCGCGTGGGAGGAAATGAACGGATGGTACGCAGTGCACTTGTTTGTGTTGAGAGCTGCATTTTGTTTCTATTTTATTAGGTATCGATTGATCAATTCAAATGATTATCCATGTACTGTATCATGTTCTTTGGAAATTGGGAAGCATTTTAAAACAACATGCTATCGTACATATGACTCTGGACATTTGTCATTCTCCGCTAGATTCGACCATATATAAAATGTTGGGAGGTATTTCCTGCCTGAAAATAATTAAATTATCTTGTCTCCTTATTGTTCACAAGGGAACAACATTCATCGATCATTCTAGAATACGGGTGGATTTTCTCACCAACAGCGTCGACCATAAATCTCATACAGGTGATTTAACAGCTAAGAATGTAAAAACGTCAGTTTCAAAAGTAGCTACAACACCAATGACCGGAGGAAGTCAAATCGCTAATAATGCGTTTTAAAAACAGCCTACCCCTTTCCATTCGATCAGTTGCTAGATATTTCAACATCAGCAAATGAACTACTCATTATTTTTATTGTACGCAACTGAAGATGACGCCGGACGTGTCCAACAAATGCCAAGAGCTGAAGTGATACTCTTAAAAATCAGTTTATTTCCTATTTCAGGGTATAGGATTTGAACAATAATCCACAAACAAATGTTTTATCGGCTCGTATGAGTTGTGATGAAATGAGGGATGGAATTCCAGTAGGTTAACTTTCGTGGATGTTTTCTGTAACAAAAAAAATATCCTGCTTGGCATTTGGCAAAAACCTCTCATGCACTCGGATGAACCAAGAAAAGTGCTCATTACTATTAGGTCAGTCATAATGATGATGCCTATTGTTTTGTAATAATCTGAGGCATGTCAACATACGGAAATGATCGACTGGCAATTGACGAATTGAAAAGAGTTTTTTAGGAGCAAAATGAAAGTCGAACAATTTAAGAAGCACATACTGTACATGCACTTGTGAATGAAATGTTCTGAAACCGGAACATAAGCCTCTTAGTAAAGTTTTCTCTTGCGAGGTAAATTATGTATTGTGTTTTTATTCTGAGATTATTCATCTAGAGTTTAAATTTTATCGTTTGTTGCATTTTTTCAGCTCTTTGTGATGATGCCCTTGGTGTGTAGCCTCAACGTGGAGCTACTAAATAATGCAGCAATATTATTTTACTCCACAAAATTAGGGAGAAAAAAAAAAGGACCGGTAAACATGGTTCTTACGGTGGCAAAATTGGTTGAAGCAAGTCTAGATTATGCCTAGCAGGAGCGAATATGTGATGGAGCTTTTTGGAAATATATACCTACTTAGTTAGAGTATATTCCGGAGAGTAGCTAAATTTTTTTAAACATGATGTAATTCTGTCGTCAATGGACTGAGCATTGGAAATTAAAATTTCCAATGAGCTTAAAATTGAAGAGGTGCGAAGCAGAGTTGCGTAACATCAATCTAGTTCACGTACAAATAAAATTGAGAGCAGATATTTGGAAGAATTTTACCTCCATCAACATTCAGAATATGGAGCAAAAATCCAGACAGAAAATATCTGCTGCCTCTGAAACTGACCAGGGAGTATATAATATTGCACTGCTCTTCCACATCTTACGTTGCAGGCGGCACGTTGGCCAGGCTTAAGCCAATTATATCAATGAAATACTCTTGAATCAGAGAGCTCTCGGACGATAGAAGAGAGCCTCTTGTGAGTTTCAAATCACCCATCCATTGAAATAATCTTCAATCAATGCATTCAGAATAATTCAGACATGAATTGAAATTGGATATTCAATTCATTTATCGTTGGTTTATCGAGTGTCATGCGTGGCAATTCCCGTACGGTTGACCCATTTATAGACTTCGGTTGGATACCGCCTGAGATACCTCCCAGTGCGATAGCGTAAGCCTCTCCAACATGGTAGTTACTTGCAATCGCGCTCGCTTACTGAGTGTTGCTGAATCCAATTCATTTCACGAGTACCGAGTGAATCAAGTCCCCTAACTATATTTTTATTCGTGTCCAACATAGCGAATTATTTTTCATCTTGCCGGATCTTTTTTTCCTCCTAGGGATATCATTTACAAAACGACGAGCTGCTGTAAATGTTTGAAATTGACCCATGAGAGGCCTTTTCCTCCACTCCTGTCGTATCTCAAACAAAGATGCAATGGCTAGCGGAACGGGGATGAGTGACGATTGGGTTCCGGGAGACTTCCGGTGACATGAAAAAAATGAATGGTCCCCTCATAACGTAGACACAAAAGTCATTTATTGAAATGTCTATCGATTCTGGTTCTCCGTTTAATTGAAATAGACTTAAGGCATAACAGTGTATGGTTTGATATATTGAGACACGACTGCGCTGGATGACGGAGACAGCAGTGTGCGGTAAGCGAGAGAGCGTGCGTCATCAATGTGCGGTAAGCGAGAGAGCGTGCGACATAAGTGTGCGGTAAGCGAGAGAGCGTGCGTCATCAGTGTGCGGTAACCGAGAGAGCGTGCGACATCAGTGTGCGGTAAGCGAGAGAGCGTGCGTCATCAGTGTGCGGTAAGCGAGAGAGCGTGCGCCATCAGTGTGCGGTAAGCGAGGGAGCGTGCGACATCAGTGTGCGGTAAGCGAGAGAGCATGCGCCATCAGTGTGCGGTAAGCGAGAGAGCGTGCAACATCAGTGTGCGGTAA
>SDVV010001808.1:0-24553 GCA_016164225.1 Gammarus roeselii
AGATATTTAATAACAAAATAGGTGCGGGGAGTCACCCCCAATTTTTTTTTTACCTGGGGTGACTCCCCACAGTTGTATATTTGTATATATCTACAAAAGTTGACATTTCTTCCCAAAATCCTTCATATTCAACAAACTACAACATATTTTGAGTATCACCACCAAATTTGGCTCTAATCCAATGGAAACTCTAGCTATAGCATCAAAGTTTGCGGAACGTCAAATTTTCCAAACCTAAATTATCGGTGACCTGAAAAACACACCTTCAATTTGGCAATTTTTCATAAATTCTGAGCGTGCATTGAATTTCTACAAGTAGCTGATACTTACTAACAAAGACCTGCTCTTCCAAGTCCCGTAGTCAAATATTGTGATTTCCGACGTTTTGGTGCCCAAAAGGGGGGTGCGGGAGTCACCCTGGGTTTTTGACTGCGGGGAGTCACCTCGGTCGACGCTACATCTTGATTGATTCCCCACAGTCGACAACAAAGGGTGACTCACCGCACCCCTCTTTTGGGCACCAAAACGTTGGAAATGTCACTGTTTGACTATGGGACTTGAAAGAGCAGGTCTTTCTTAGTAAGTATCAGCTACTTGTAAAAATTTTATCTGCGCACAGAATTTTTATAAAATTGCCTAAGTAAAGGTGTGTTTTTCAGGTCCCTGATAATTTTTGTTTGGAAAAATCAAAGTTCCACTAGCTTTGATACTGTGGCTAGAATTTTCAATGGATTGTGGCCAAATTTGGTGGTGATACCTGGAATGAGTTGCAGTTTGTTGCGTGAGAAAGATTTTGAAATAAATTTATACCGCTGTTGATATATACAATTATACAACTGCAAGGAATCACTATTGGTGAAAAACCAATGGGGTGTGATTTCACACTCCTATTTTGTTAGCTATTAAATTTTTTAGTTTTTCTTAATTGAAAAAAAATTATATAAATGTTATGGTTTGCACACAGCTATAATGTTATGTAGAAGTAAATGAACCAAAGAATCAACACCACTGCTAATTTGAAAATGCGTTTCTAATTTTATAATGATCCAATTTTTATAACACATGATTACAAGTTTAGGCCTGCATGTTAACTCCTGTTTGACACAAGAACAATTTTTTTTCTTGTATTTGCTTATTAAGATAACAATACTTTACCTAGCATGCTGTAATGGTTGTACGCAATTTGGACTGAATACATATTTATACATATTTCACTGCATGCACATAGGATCCAAAAGGTCAAACAATGTTCAACTTGATAGGCGCCTCAGTAGCTTGATAGTTTTGACCAATGAGAGGCCCGTCAGTCGTGGCTTGACAAATCCAATAAAGAACATTTACACATTAGCTAGATCAGCATCAGGATGCAAGCCTATTCAGATATAGTGATTGAACAAGAGGGACCAACTTCCCAACTGGCTAGTTATGGACTCTTACCTTTCCTACATCCACCCCTAACCACCTTGGGGAAGTTGGTTTGTGCTTCACTGTTTTTTAAAATCATTATTAATAAATTTATTCATGTATATATATATAGACATACAGTCGTTTCCCCCTAGTTAGGGGGTGGCTAAGTTAGGCAGACACAGAGGGGGGAGGAGCCCAATCTCCTTGCCACAAGACTGCCGTGTCCCTGCCGAGGCTCGAACTTGCAACATGCAGCACCAGAGGCTGACCCTGCAGTCGGATACGCTAACCACTTGGCCACGGCATTACAATATGCAGCTACCTTGCACAAAATTTGAACAATAGGTACCTATACAACAACATCAATAGTAAACTTTATTTGTTGGCACAACAAATAATCCGCAGTTACAAAGTTTGTGAATTTCCCATTCACTTCAAGTCACCAAGTTTCAAATTGACCAAAGCCACTTCATTTATGTGTCAACTCAGAGTGCCAAGGCACTCCAGTGCACTGTAGCCAATGTCCTTCTGGCTGTGGACTAGACTCAATTTACAACCAGTCCTTTCAGGTTGACACAGGTGGCTTAGATTTTATAACACTGTTGATGGTTGGTGGTTCCAACTTGGATTCTGGTAACACCACTGAAGTCTTGGAGGCAATCTTGAGTGACAGTCAACTTTGCCTGGCTTCAACTTATCCTTAACTGTCATGAGTTTCATCAGGATTTCTACGTTCTAGTAAACCCAGGTTTGCACAATAATGCCATTCAATAAGGCGATCAAAAATAAGTTCAGTGTGTACAAACAGAATGGCTTCCATAAACACTTGATCAATACACAAAAGGAATGCCTTGGAAGGAAAAGACAAACATTTACCACATCCTGAAGTTTTAGTTTAATTTCAAATATAATGGATGATCAAGCATGAAGGATTGAAGCTATAACTACTTTTGAAAACGTGCTCAGGTTCGGGGGATTGCAACATTGTCCCCAAGCAGAGTTGGGCTCTACTCCCTGTGTTTGGGTTTCCTGTTAATAGAACACCACTGTATGCTGCTCAGAAGAACAATAAGTCAGATGGCAAAAAATCATCCTACTACAATGCCTTGTATTTATGTTAATTCAATTAGTTTGCTATAGAATTGAAGAAATACCTCTATTCTACTTGTTATATTGTATTAATAAAAAAAATTGTTTCCTCATAATATTCGCCCATTTACTGATACTTTAAGGTCACAATTAGTTCAGGATCTGGAGAAAGGACATCCAGTAATAAAAGTTTGCAAATATTTAAGAAAAACTTCATTTACCGCAGTGAAATTTGGGGGAAAAAAATCTAATTGACTGTCAAGAATGACTACAGCAAAAGACTAGCATTAAAAAAGACCCGTCAGACGTGATCATTTACATAACTTGTGCTATTTTAAGCAACTGATAAAAACTAACATGGACAAGCTCTTTCCAATTGTATTCTCAGACCTAATATTGTGTTTCAATTTTTGAAATAAGGGGGGGTCACCTCCGATTTCAGGCCATAGTTTGTCACACTTTTTTTTGAAAATAATTTTTTTTTGTTGATGATAGAATGTTGGAACTTTCTGTGCTTCACGGTCATAATAGTACCTTCCCACCGTAAACATGAAGTTTCTCCGCTGCGTACTTATTTAGTTGTTCCAAAGTATGCTGAAAATGTGGGGAGTCATCCCGGTCAACGCTATAGCTAGTAGAAACAAGTGAATTATTGCTAATATCCTTTTCAAATGATTCTCTCTTGGATTGTTAACAATGCTGACAAAAAAGTCTATCTTGAGTCAGAAAAATTAGTAAAAAACTAATGACTTCAAATCAAATTGAAAGATATTGGCATTTTTTTATTTCCAAGGCAATTTTTCATCAGCTACACATTATTTGGAGATTTTTCAAACATACTTATTAGCCATAGCTTAATTCACAAGGCTCTGTTAATAATTTGGGGTTATAGTGCCTAGGAGGCAGAGAGTGCGCTGTTTGTTCATTCTTTTTGTATGTGAGTTTTAGCTGTGCATATGAAGTTCCCCAGTTTGTTTGTTTGCATTATTTGCACAAGTTGGCTTCAATCAATGCATTATATTGTTTTTGATGTTTGTCAAGTTGATTATATTCTATTTTTCAGATGTCGTTCCGTTTGGTTCGGCAAAGCAAGTTTAGGCATGTGTACGGCACCTGCTTGAAGCGTGAGCAGTGTTTTGACAACATCAGAGTGAGCAAAGCATCATGGGACTCCACATTCTGTGCTGTCAACCCCAAATTTTGCGCCATCATTGTAGAGTCCGGAGGTGGAGGAGCATTCATAGTCCTTCCTCTCTCCAAACTAAACAAGGTGAGGCAGGAGCTTATTAGAATATAGTTCTTTATCATTTGACTTTCCTGCATTGCTGTGAGATTGTAGAAGTAGATAGCACAATAATATCTAGCTACATGTGTTATTGTGTCTCAAATCTATATTTACATGTATATAGCTACTGCAGTCCTTTGAGGAAGCACTTTCAGATGACAAGCCAAAACCCTCTGATTATAGTAAAACTATCATTTCCTAATGTGAAGTTTTGGTTTTGCTTGCCTGTATTTTTATCTGACGACCATTACTTTGCAAAGCCAGTTGAACTTTATTCAAATCTATTTACCACCTAATTTTACAGCTTTTATGATGCCTTCTCCTGCTCTTCTACTATGTAGAGGATATGTTGGTTGAGAGCTAATTTTTATAGTGAAACCCTCCTAGTTAATTCATAGCCTTTTCTATGATTATTCAATTGTTTTTGGTTGTAACAATAAATTGTTGCAGTCCTACAGTATATTAATTTACAATAACATTCAATCCAACCTTTGAAGTGATCTTACTTGAGCCAATTCAATAGATGCTTGCTAATTAAATTAGTTTGCCCAACCGAATCCTACCTCAGGTTTATTGCAATTCCTAATCTCAATTAAGGCCACTCAAGGGTGGCTTCAGAACATAAAGTTTCATAATCAAAGAAAAGCTTTGGTGATAAATGACTAGTTGCTAAGATTCTTTTTGTAGATGCATATCACATAAGTTTGTTCATTAGCTATCTTGATATTGCTCTACTCATCTCATGAAGTGTTGCTATGGTTATTAATAGGCAAGTCCATTACTATCTAACATAATCATTGATGCTAAGAGCATGACTTGCTCAAGTTTAGATGGCACATAAGTAATTTGTTAACTCTTCTTGTGGCACAGAAAGTTTATGAGATGTAGCTATTTACTAAAGCATGCATATCTGCAGTATTGACCCTCTTCTACAATAGCTACCATTTATTTATTTACACATTAATTAATGCCTGATAAAATAGGCTACATTGTAAAAACATTTGCATTGAATAAATTTTTATGCATGTAATTGTCTCATGACATAGTGATTTCAAGGTTTTATTGTTAGGCAAAACTGTATATGAAAATGAAAAGCTTCACGTATCATTTGTGTTATTATTTCAGAAAAGTTCATAGTATTATATATGAATTTTATCATCAGAAATTCTTGATGTATCTGTGTCAATCTCAGTCAAGTATTGGCCAGGCCGTAATCGGAGTAACTGCTCAGAATGAAGCGGCAATTGATATCTGCCAATATTTGGGTAGCTGTGCATCTCTGTTATTCATCTTAATTAAGATGTGTAACTATAAACACAGTAGTCTATAGAAATTTTTTTTTTTTCTTTTGGTGGGCCTTGCACTGCACAGTTATTTTTCTGAGTGTAGCAATATTCACTGCCTAAACCCAGCAACACTTTGAGCCCCTTCCCTGGTTCAACAGATTATGGTGGTTTAATAAGCAATATTGAGCCTCATTTTTCAGTAGTTGTTATTTCTTCTTATTAAATTGTTTGTACATAGTCCACTTTTACATTAAATTTTATTATATTTTTCTAATGATATCATTTGAAGTTAACGAGTTTAAATACATAAGGGCATAAATGTCAATTGATGTGTCTTGTTTCAATTTTTTTTTTGTTAATGTTACACAAGTGAGCAGTGGTGATGTAAATTGCAAGAATCTGTATGCTTTTTCATCTTTGGTTTTGACTGATCTGAGGTGACTGAAGCTAATAAAATTTAATAGTTGAACTGCCCCTGTAGCATTGATGTGGGTGAAACTAAACAAATAATATGTAGCTACAGCTAACTGATCTTTAGGAAACTGTTGATTATTTGGCTTGTTCAAGCTCATTCTAATTTACATGTTATCACTAAAATAAACAATTGCTTGCAATAGTATTGGTATTATCTTGTTCCTGATACAGGTACTCATTGCTTAAGTGTAGTGATTAGCATCTAGAAGTATTGAAGGTTAGCTTGCTATGTGTTCAATGTTAAAATCTATGCCTTTCTAATGAAGATATTCCCAATGGAATTAACTGATGTCCTTCAGTTAAACAATTTTGTATCATAGTCAAATTGAATTTGAATATCTACTTGATATAGCATTTCATTAGTATGTTTACCAAGTCAAGTGTGCTCACTTGGTTTAAACAAAACAAAAAATTCAGATGTGGTTTATTTTCTAGTAGTTGGAGAACACTTAACACTGGTCTGGTACTGATTGTTTTTTTGATTTGTGGACTTATTTTGCTAATGAGCTGACAAGGTTGGTACACCTCCTCTACTTGGTTGATCACAATCTAACCAGCTTCTGACCCTTTCCTTGGTTCATTGATCACAATCTGACAACGTCAGATCCTTTTCTTTGTTGATCACAATCTGATCAGCCTCAGAGCTTCCTTATTGGTTATGACTTGAGTTCAATGCTGACTGGAGTTTTTGATATTTTTTTGTGATGAAATTGTTTCATTTTATTCCTATTTATCTGGTATTGGTTGCTGTATTTATAACTTGACAAGCCAGTTGTTCCTGAATATTAACAACACCCATCTTCTTGTCTGCTTTTTCTTATTGCCTTCACCAGGATGGTTACTATGAGCCTGATATCAAAGAGCATTTGGTAAGTTTAGCATTAGGCGTTTAATGTCTTCCTGCAGCATTATTCTCATGTTTTCTGCATCAGATGTGTTCTGTGGAGAAACATTTGTTTGTTTTACAGCTTCCTAAACTGGTCAAGTCATGTTTGACTAGACAGATCTTTGGTCCATTAGTTATTCTCTACCACTTCAGTTTTCTTCATCTCATTCTCTGATCAGTAGTTTAGCCGCACATAGCTTTTATTACAAAGCTTCATTGTTTTGTTGTAACTGTCGTGTTACTTTGAACTATCTAAGCTAATATTGTTTGTGGCTGTATTATCTTGCCTTGTGTGAAGCAACGGTTGATTGATTGTAGGTTGTTCTCATTCAAGTTGTAGCAGCTAGTAAGTTATCCAATAAGAGATGATTCCATGTATCTGTGTTGGTGATATTGGCAATTTTTAGATCATCTGTATTTGTATCAAATTGGCCGATATCACCTCTACTATAATTTTTTTCTTTTTTGCAAATGGTTAAACTAAAGATTAATTAATAACTATGCATGCTGGAAGCAATATTAATGGATGACAAGGATTTTCTAAAATGGTTTTCTATAGCAAGCAACACTGCGTGACAAATTACTGCCACTTCATTTTTTTTCTAGTTCATATAAAAACTAGCAATAGGTTTCATTCAAATCTTGAATAAAAAGTTCACTGTATTGCTACTTGAGTAAGAAAAATTTATTTATGTGCCCACCTTTTCAATAAATAGTAGCACTTTTGATATATTAGCCTGACTTTCTAGGTGTTTAACTGATAGCAAGGTCAAGGTTGACAAAAATGGGAAATAGGTAAGTAGATGTGAATTTGTGGTACAACTGATGCTATATTATAATGTAGGTCACAATGCTGGCTCTCAGTCAGACACCAGTTAGCTGTACTTTGCAGAGCATTTCACCCTTGAGGCAAAAAACAGATTTACTTGCAACTTTTATTTGCTGGTGAAGCGCCAATTTAGGTTGAAGAGTCATCAACTCGACCGTTTTTTCGCTGGTGAGACATTTTAGGTCAAGTTGAGTAGGAAGTGTTGCAGTGAGGAAGATTATGTTGACCAAACAAGTATTTTTTACTCTGAACGCGCTGAAGTGTACTGCCTCCCATGCCTGCGTGCCCTGTTGGCGGGGCTGTAGGGGGCTGCAAAGGTGAGATACAAATGGATGGACTATTATTAATTTCTACAGTAACGTTGGTAGGCAGTTCACATCTCACACTAATTACTACAGAAACATTGGTTGGCAAATCACATTTGACATAATGTCTTATTTCTTCTCTTCTAGATCAGGTTTATTGTTGGATTGAACAAACTTCCTAAGGAAGTTGCAAGCATTAAAACAATCTCGATGTTCAAGTCATGGGTTGACTGATTTTCCCGAATCTCTGTTTAGCTTCCGAGTGTAGCACGTTTCCTAAACTGCCTAGATTAGTGTCTGCATGCAAGTTGAAATATGGTGTCTGGCAGTGACACTAGTATGATTGAAATAGTACCAGGCAGAAGCACCTGCTTGGTGCAAAAAGTGTCCATAATTCATGCCAATCATGATTGGTTTGACAAAGAATTAAACTGAGCCAATCTCAAATCATCTTTGTGGGTTGATGGTTTTTTCTTCATGTGCTGTTTTGTGTTGTTTAGATTGTCTTTGTTAAATTCTATTTCCTACTGCAACCTTTCTCTTTCTTGATCCTCTTCTACAGATAGCAAATAGAGACATGGTATGCTCATGGATTTTCTACTTTTCTTAATAAGGAACTAATTATTTGCTATACTGTCTTGAAATGTATGATACATTGTTAATTTTTTTTTCAGTTGCTCATTCAATAAAACTTATCAGTTGTATTTTTCTAAGATTGAATTGTTAGGTTTTTGTCTACAATGGCCTCCTAAAGTTAATGTTTCCATAGCACAAAACTTTTGGGTGTTGAGTGAAATTTGTTAAAAAACTCTGATAACATGTCTATTTCATTAGGGAGCCCTTCTGATGCTTGATATAAAGAATTGTCTTTATCTTAGCTAAATGTCAAGTCAAATTCTCTGCATTAAACCCATTTTCATATTGAACATTGCTGCCTTTGCATTAGATCAGTTTTGCAGAATTTTTGGGAGTCCCATTTCACCTTGGTTTAGACTACTTGTTCTTGTCCGTTTATTTGATGTTATCCAGATTATGTCATTGACTCTTGACATCATCCAGATAGCACAAAGATGTTTTCGTGGAAAGAAAATCATTACCCAAGGTTGTATGTGACCTCACAGAAGTTTCTTCAAAGCCGCATTCAATTGATTGCAAAGGCGATGACTTTCAACCGGAAGATTGTTTTAATGCATGGAATGCTCCATCAGGTTAGGGTAAGTTGCAGAACTCAAATTGACTAACTTCAGAAGCTCTTCTTCATGTAGTTAGTATGCTTGTCCTATTCAATCATTATTGGAACAAATGTTGCATCTAGACTGCCATTCACATGAAAATACAAACTTTGGGAGGTCCTTTACAACAAAGCAAACTGAGGTCCTACATTTAATTAGGCCGATATGACAAATGTCATACTCTTAGCCCTTGTTTTTTCTGGCCCAAAAGAGCTAATACCATTATTTGCATCTGTCGGTCCATCTATTGCACTTTGAAAATACTAGGAATCCAATCAATCAAGCGTTGATTTTGACCATTGAAGGCTCAAATTAAAGAGGGATAGCATACTCAAAGATCCACATCATTTTTTTTCATAGCCAAATTGCTCTCGTTTTTTATATCAAGCTCAGAAACTTGGCCATTTTTCCTGTCTTCAACTTTGTGCCTTATATATTTTTTTTTTAAAAGGCTAATGCTCTGCCTATACTGCATGAATTTCAGTGCTTATTGTATCAAATTGAAAATCGCATCATACACAAGACTCCGCATCTGCTTTTCCAGAAATTTGTCATGATTTCCCAAATTTAACCTCGGATCATGGCCATTTTTCAGATGTTGCTCCTCATGCATTATTCAAAAGACTGTTTTCCCAATGCAAAGGCTTTTGCCAATGATGGATGAATTTTGGCACTCCATAGCACAAACAAAAGAACTGCACCATACGCAGTGCTTCATGTCAGGCTTTCTCAGTTTATGCTCTTCCAAAACTGTGATAGCCTTTGATATGGCTTTTGGGACTAGACCATATTGCAGGTCTTGCTCTTCATGCCTTATATGCAAGCTGTATTTTAAACTGCTGCTATCATCAATATATTATATGCTAGCTTTCTTTGCCTCATGACCTAACTTTAATAGCAGATTCAATTCAGCATTTTTCTTGATTAATTTACTTGTTATTCATGATTTTAGCCCTGACGACTGAGGTAATTTTTTCAGATGTTGCTCTTTACACCTTTTAGACAAGAGGGTTTCAAAATGTTTGATGGTTTAAATGAAAGACTAGTATCATCCGTGTAGCTCAGTTATTGATTCATAATTTGCTCTCAATACTCTTTAGAAGAGAGGGTTATCAAAATATTTGACGGTTAAAATTAAAGACTAGTTGCTATATATATCATATTGCTACATAGCTCCATTTTGCTGATTAATAATTATATTTTTCGAAATTGAGCTTTGAATAAACATTTTAGATCTTTCAATGCAACTTCATGAGGTGAGGTTTCAGAATTTGAAATGTGCCAGTAATTCATGTTTTTTTTGTGGAGCAACTTTGATTTTTATTCTGAAATTAGTTCTTATTTTCCGAAATCAATTGCTGAGTGCATGCTGTACACTTATGTGAATGTGATAATTGAAAATGCTGAGGAGCTCTACCTCAATTTTTATTCTGAAATAGTTCTTATTTTCCAAAATCAATTGCTGAGTGCATGCTGTACACTTATGTGAATGTGATAATTGAAAATGCTGAGGAGTTCCAGTAATACAAAGGTGTGGTTTATTGTGAAGGTGATGCTTCAAAATGCTGAGGAGTCTTATCAATACAAAGGTGTGGTTTATTACCACTGTGAAATTCTTCTTGGCCAAGGGCTTGCGATTGTGCTTCAACATTCCGATGTCATTCATTGTTTGTTCTCCATTAAAGTTTGAAGTATATATATATTTTACTGTGACCTCTATCAACATGAAACTAATTATGAATGATACAAATCTTGGTTGGCTATTAATTTTGTACTTGGAAAGTCCTGGCTATTAATTTTTGTACGTCAAATCTTGGATTAAATTGACAGTGCTGCCATACCACGAGAAAGGTTGTCACTAGCTAAAGTTTTCTACTGCATCAAATTTAATTGATTGTTGGTATTGAAAGGATTAATTTTGGATTATCACATCTAACTGTGATTGCATACATAGTGTCTACATTTTTGGTACAAAATTATTGATGCATATAAGAAAAAGGGGTTATGGAATATTTTTTTAATGGTTACTGAGGAAAATGCTAAATGATTTGATACTTTGTAATATTTAATCCAACTATCTGTGCCACCTGTTGTTTATTTATAAATTCCCTTTTCCATTAGAAACAGAACTATTTATGCTGCACTTGAAATAATTTGTTTGTTGTTATTATAACTTTTTTTTATTCTTTTATGGAATAAGGAGTTCATCTTTTGGGTTATGTATTGGCTAAAAATATTTCCAAAACAACCAAAAGAGGTAGGTAAAACTCTGGCTACCATATGCTATTTTTTTTACATCTATTATCATTTGGTGGCAATTTTATGTATAGCAATGAATCTTGCACAGCTGATGCATAAATGCAAATGTTATTCATTCAAAAATTGGTTGAAATCAATTGATAAGTTTTATAAAACAGCATAACATTTTCTTTTCTAATAATTTGACATTAAGTGTTGGAGGTGTATAAAATTTTATTGATGAGTAGCTAGCTATACTATAAGTATAGCTGTTTGCAAAGTATCAGTCTTTTTAAAGTAGCTATTCAATTATTGCTTCTGACATTGGCTTAAATCAACTATTTCTTACATTTCTGTGTTTAGTTACAGTATTTATGTTGTATTTCCTTGTCTTATCAATTTTCACTATTTTTAAATCCCAAGGTCAATTTTGGAGCTAATCTATTTCTTTTAATATTTTTTTAATGTCATCAGAGTATCTTGTAGTTCACATTTGTCAGAAGATGTACAAATTAATGTATACATCTTGATTTTTATTCAATAAAGATTGATTTTGTTGCTTATTGTTTGAAGTAGCTAATACACAAAGAGTGAATAGCTTTGTATTGAAGCCAATTGCTACATCTTTGCTAGCTCTTCTTTTTTGAGTGGTCTGACATTTTCTCCAATATAGTGAGATGTACTGTTAGTAGTAGCTGCAGTTAACCTTCACTATTTAATTAAACTGCTTGTGAGCTGAGCACTATATGCTAATTTTACTTTCATGCTCCACCAAAGTGATGTGCTTCTCTATGAATCTATTATTTTCGATGACATTTTATTAAGCTAGCAATTCAATTGTCCACCCCTTTTTCTTGAGCCTGTCCTGAGACCTATCATTTTTACAGGCATACTCTTCTAAGAAGGGTGGGGTAAGTTGGCATATATTTAGCTTCTGTCCAAGTAGAGTGATGCTTGTACTATTTGTGAAACTAACTCCATTAACATAATACCTCTAACTTGAATACATTGACAACACTTTGTTGACCAGGGTTGTATATGTAAGTTACCTACTAATAGGTAATTATTTGTATAATATTGAAGTCATGTTCCAGGGCAAAAGTGGAGGTCAATGTTTGAAAACATTCTAATGCTCTGCTCTTTATCATAACCACTCTTTCAATCTATTGTTTCATCAAAAAAAAAGTTTTATTGTCATAGACTCTTGTCATTTAGCAGCAGTTTTTGTTTGATTTAAATTTCTAAACTGTCATGTCATCTTTCCTGATGTTGACGGTTGTTCTAATGCCATGTTAGGGAGATGATGTGCACATTTATTTACACTGAAAAAAACTAAAACCAAAACGACGTTGATCCACATTTACAACCTGCCACATATAGTGATGCTAGACCAAATTCCCCAGGTGGGCCACCAACAGCAAGAGGTGCGCACGCACACACCAAAATTTAGCCCTTCAGTTCTAAAGAGTATCTAAAACCCCACAACATACACTTGCCCCGGGCCAGGAATAAGGTCTGAGATCAGTGTCAGCTGTGGGGCCTGACAGTTTTCACTGGTTTACCTCTGCTGCATCATAATTGCTGGGCCTTCCCCAACCCACATCCATCCTGCTCTTTAATAAAAGGCTTAGGGTAGAAAATTGCTTCAGGGCTGCTTCAAAATTTATCTATTTGCAATGATTATCCACTCACCCCTATCCATTGCATGCTCTCTTGCTACCTCCACACTGCCTCTACTTTCTAAAACCTGTGTCATGCTATCCTATCCACCCACCTAAACTTTGGTTGTCCGCTATGACCACTGTTCTCAGATTTTATCACCCTCATAACTTGATGGGCAGGGAACCGAGTGGCAGTAAAAGAGCATGGGAGGTAAATACAGCATGCACTATCCACATCAACACAACATACATCCTCACTGTGTTCAAGCATCATCAGAACATACAAATTTACTCAGTCCTACAACTTCTTCCCTATCCATTTTAATTCAAACAAGGTCATTATTTATCCTATCTGCCAGCCTTATCCAGCTATGCTTCTCCTGACCTGGTTCCACGCCAGTAGAGACAAATCTACACACACAGAACAGGAGCAGCATGCAAGCAGAACCCTGTTGTAGCACCTTAATAGGCAGAGAACTGAGTGCCAGTAAAAGGGCGTGGTGGGTATAGCACACGCTATCCACATCAATACAACACACCAAAAGAAGGGCATGAAAGCATTGTGAATGGAAGAGTGCAGCCCATGGCAAAAAATTCTTGCAAAATACAAATTTAGGCAGTAAAGCAGAAGAAAACAATTAAAACAACCACTAGACCGGAAAGCAATTTGAAATTCATTTGATTGCATGGGGTCAACAGAGTATGCAAGGGAAACTAAAACTAAAAATGTCATTGAACATGGTACATCTGTGAAAAATAAAAGCAATGATTGAAAGGGAAAAACCTGTATATCAGCTAACATATAGTTGAAACACAGCAAAAGTCACCAAGAAAGACGAGGATAGGTCATTCTTAGACTCAAACAACTGTTAGGGAGCAACATCTAACAAAAATTCCACATAATACACGCTCATTAGCAAAGAGTGCTTCCAAGTGTCTGGCAACAAGCAGCATGCAGGTTCAGAGGATGACCTCTAGTGTGCCCACACTGCACCAGAGATCCTGCTCTTCAGCTGTGTTTTGGTGGTTGGCCCTATCCTTCTCAAGATCATTCAATCATATCTTTACTGCTCTCACCCCCATATCTTTACTCCATAGAGCTCAGTTGGGACAACTACCACTCCTAAACAACCTGCTCTTGGCTTCCAAACCTTATATCCAACAGCTCTTCACTGCACCCAACTCTTAACACCCTTTTTTTACTCTAGATTTCACCTTGGCTTCCACTTGTCTGGTTGTCACCACAAGCCCAGGTACTTAAACCTGTGAACTTCCTTGAGTACCTCTCCATTTAGGAGGACACCAAGTCAGATCACAGCGGAGTACCCTGAAAATCTCATCACGTTACTCTTACCTACATCAACTTGTATCCATCTTCTATCACACACTCTTCCCAACTCTGACACAAGCCTACACAACTTCTCGGAATCGGCCACTAGTGTTGCATTATTAGCAAACTGCGTATGACTCCACTGCCAATTCTGCTAATTTTCTCCTAACTACTCAAATCTTGACCTACTGCACTCCTGTTTGCCTTCTTAGCCACTCCATCCATTTAGATGTTGAAATGCTTGAGAAACAACTGAACCTTATCTCATTCTCAATTTTATTAAATACTTCATCCAAAATCAAATCTTACATTTGAGGCAGTTGGCATATCTTGTTGATTAATTATGTAGCTAAACTGTTTAATTTTTTAATAATAACTAATTAGGATTATATTAAGACATTCTGTGCACTGTTCAATAACACTTAACTCCAATTGTATTGTCACATTGATCTTCTAAATTGTATCTTGCTATTAGCTATGTGCAAAGGCAGGAATACATTGGTTTGATGGTTCTAATTTTAAACTTGATGCAGAGCGGCATATCTTTTATGTTTTTTTAATCGTCCAAGTACCTGTAATTTTTGTTTTTTTTGTGAAAACTTTCATTGCTTTATTAGTATTTGTCTATGTTCCTACTTGAAAGTCCATTTGAAACAAAACTATACACTTTACAACCAGTGTGTAGCTCTATATTTCCAACTCAACATGGTGCATGTTCATGTTATTGGAAGACTCAAAGATTGAATTAGCTATTCTAACTTGTTTTTGTAGCAGCTCTATGCCCTAGCTGTGGCAATTTATAACATAGGTACCTACTTCTTTTTAATGAACAGGTGACTCTGGTGAATTCATCAATTCAAGTTCAATATTCATTTATAGACTCTTAACCTCTTACCTATACCTAATAAGAAGAAATAAAATATTGATGGAAATTAATAAACTAGAGGCAATTCCATGTTGACTTGATTATCTTTGAATAATGTTTTAAGAGTATAAAGCAAATGCCTTGATTGATCTTACATTAATTACCCAAATATGCTAACCATGAAACAACTTGCCTGAGTCATTACAAGTCAGTAAAAACTCTAACAAGGCCAACCTTGATGTTTTCAACTATTTCTATCTAATGTCACTTTTCATCAATGAAATTTTAGCTTTAGGCTACCTATGTTTAAAAAGTTCAGCTTGTCAACAATTGCGACTTTCTCATTTCGCCACATACTGATGTGAGGCATTGATCCATAAGGCTGATCATCTTTCCTCTTTGTTTAGCTTTTTATAATCACTTTGACATGCTGCATTAACCTTCTGACAAAATCACAGTAACTTTTCCATGAGAGATTTGTCCTGCACTTGGTAGCCCTAGTCTCTCTGAACAAACTCCCTCTAACATGTGATCTATATGCTTGGTCCAGGCTGGTCGCATAGCAGCAGATTACCCTCTTGTGGGGGGACACAAGGGCCCTGTGCTTGACATTGCATGGGACCCGTTCAATGACAACGTCATCGCTTCAGGCTCCGATGATTGTGTCGTCAAGGTCTGGCAGATACCAGAGTATGGCCTTGTCACGTGAGTATAATTTGCTTGCTGTCTAGAAGGGTTCCACTTGCCTTGTTTCACAGTAACATCTACTGCAATGCATTTTTAAGCAAGATAGCATCTTTTATTTTATGATCAATAAAGTTAAAACTTGTTATCCAATATTCCATTTTTGTTGTAACCATATACAGCAATCTAAGTAACAGGCATGGCAAATTAGAAAAATTAAGCTACTGATGGATTTAACATATGAAATGTTGACTACTATTATATTGTATTTGGTGAGGTAGGTAGCTACTGCTAACAATTATAGTGAGGTATCTAGCTACTTTCTGAACACAGGTAGTAGCTAACATTCTATCAAGAATACTGACTTTGATTGTATACATAGTTGTAAGTTACATAAATAGGATATAGCTTCCCTAACACAGGGTAAACCTGAAAAGATAAGTCATAGCAGAACACAGGAAAAAATTGCCATCTTTAATAGATAGCTACCTATTTTTTCAATTATCTTCTATATGAATTTAGGATCGGTGTAGCCTTGTTATTTGATTTAACAAGAATGGAGCAAATGCTGAGAATAACAATTTTTCGAGTTTTATTTACCATTTCAAACTATTTTCATTATCATAGTAGCCATTGCTAGTATAATTAATACTAGAATGAATAAGTTAGCAGGCTTCTTTAAATACTTGAACATTTGTGATAGAGTAATCTACTTTGAAAAAGCTTGTAATCAGTAGCAAAGTACAGTTAATAGCTTCTATTGGCTTTATTTTTATGTTGCAATTCTAGCGTGATAGTGTGATATTAATTTTTATTCTGATTTATCTATTATGGCATATTTTGTAATTTGTTGCTAAGATTGCCTTTTCAGTTGCCATACAAAGTATTCCATTTTTGGCCCATCCTTGCTTCACCTTGGCAAGCCACACCAGCCTTCAATTGGACTTGTGCTGTTGTGTGCATGACGTGCTGCACACTCTACTGATTCTTGAAATTAGAAGTCAAATCCTCTATTAACACGATAGCTAACTACCTAGTGTAGCCAACATGGTAAAACATTTTCCACTAAAAACTTGTGAAATTCAATAGCCAATTAACTGCATCAATCATGCTTGGTGACAGTTGACATAAATTCAATTACTATTTCTTCTTGACTTTATTGCTCTTGATTGTTGAATTGAAAAATTATTTCTCATTACTCACCAAATGAAGAGTACAAAATAGCTTCTATTGTTATAGTCCATCCTGGCGGCTTGTGAACAATCTAGCATCCAATTTGTGGTGACACTCCGTTATTGTTTAATTCATCAGCCTGGACACTGCTAGCGTGTGGCCTGGTGAGTAACATGCTTTCCTCATCTGTGCTCCAAACCTGCATGATTCCCAATATCCTCTGCTCTACACCAGAGTGGACCAAAACAGGCCTCCTTCTGACCTTTCAATTAGGGTCAGTGATGGTGTAATAGCTATTCCACTCACGTTGAACTGTAAACATGTCACCAAGCATGAGTTGAGATTGTCTTGAAAAGTGTCATGTTTCATGTTTGTACAATCATAAGAGCTGCTGCTGATACTCTTTTCCAATTTACCAAGACCCTGAGCAACTCAATCTAAGTCTGGGTAAATAAACTAATTTGATACCTATTTATTATATGAAGTTTGGTAAAGAATGTAGATAGAATTATCTGTTGATGGTAGCCAAACTCTTTCACATGTAGCTATACATTTTGTAATTCAATCTATAGTATGAGGACAACAGTTCTAATAGCTAATCGTTCATTGCGTTTCATGATTGATTCAGATTTGGGCTTTATTTATGGTATATTTATGAAATAGAATATCAAGATATGTTGATTTTTTTTTCCATGCAATTAGCATGAATGTGTAATTGCAGCTAGTAGTACTTGTCTTGTTCATATGTACTTTTTTGCCCATAGTGCTTGTCATTTTGTGATGATGGTCATGAGACTTCCTCTTTAGTTAGAGTTTTTAGAATATCCATTAAATTTTTTTCTCTGAGCACAATCACATTGAGCCCCCACTATTAACATTCTCTCTATGTGGATGCATTGTCTGCTGTCTTCAGATCAAATGATTGCTTTGAAACATGGAAATCACTGGGCATACCCTCATTTGGGGCACCAATCATCTGTTCTGATCATTATGCAAGTAGTTGATCTCCATCTGAAGCAACCAAGCTCCTCATGGTCACCTGACTTTTGCCTTTGCCATGCTCTAATAAACATGGGATGAAGCTGATTATTTTTCATTGAGTACTTAGTAGACTTGTTTGGGATGAGCCTAGAATTACTGAGCATTTTGCATTTTATGTAGCAGTCCTGCTTGCCACTACATGGTCATTTGTTTGTGAGGTTATGTAGTAGTTAACTACTGTGTAGTAGCCCAGTTACACCTCAACTATCACCTGGCTACCATAGACTTTTGTCCTAGTCACTTTACCCTATCAACACCCATACTATCTCTTGGCAGCCATAACATCCTGCCAGCCTATCCTGTATCTATTTTCTATATTTTCTGTCCTGTTCAGTGTTTTAGGTACCTGGGCTCTCATGTATAGAAGACTGAGCTGGTGGAAACTGAAGTGAAGGAAGAGTGCAAAGTGTTGTGTGCACTGAAGAGTGTACTGAGCTGTAGGACGTTGTGGATGAAAACGGAGTTGTTTGAGGAGGTAGTTGTCCCAACTGTACTTTACAGAGCTGAAACTTGGTTTGGCGGTTGAGAGCAGAACAGAGGAGGTTGAATATCTTGAAATGTTTGAGGAGCATGACTGGAGGGACACTGAGAGACAGAATCAATAATGACTTAATTCAAATCAGAACATGGATGGTGAAGAAGTTAGAGGAAAGAATAGATTCATGTCTGCTGAGAGAGTTCTGGCACATGGTGAGGATTGATGATGAGAGATGGTTAAAAAAGATGAAGAGGGAGGTCAGTGGATGCAGACCTTGAAGTAGATTAAAGCTTGGGTGAATGAATGGCATGAAGCAGGCATTAGGAAGGAGAGATATGAGTGTGGAGGTATCAAGAGAGTGTTGTCAATGTTGTCAATGTTGCTCTAATACTTTTCTTGCCCCCTCATTATGACGACGCAGGGGTAAACCAGTTTTACTGTCAGGCCCTGCTGCAGACACTGACTTTTGAATGTCACTCCTGACTCGGAGTGTGTGTTGCGGGGTCAAATGGCTGCACCCTTTAGTGCAAAAGGGCCAAATTTGTTTGATTATGTGTATGAATGGAGTGTGAGGTGCATCCTGACGTCGGCCACTCTCCTTCCTGGTTGATTCGGCCTAGTGTCTGTATCTGCCTTGTTGCAGGTTAGCCTTGCTTCTTACTTACCTACTTGCACCTGTGCATACCATTGACATTCTTACCATTGAGGACAAGGACATTGACTCTAGGCAGAAGTAAACCCAATCATGCTGATCAAATCTAACCTAAAATTTGTCTAGTTAGATGCACCACTAGTTGCTGGTTTGATGTTCAGTGCCATAAGGATGCTGACTCCAGCGCCCTAGAAAGCTGTATTCTAATTTATGCACCTTCTCAAAATATCACTTTCTAAAATTCATCAGCAACTCTTTGTAAAGTTACATCTAATTCCAAAATTGAACTTTTCTTATCGAATTGCAAGTTCTATTTATCTTGCCGGCAGTTGCTTTGTTATTTGTAAAGCTTACTCACCTACTCAAACATCTGAATGGCCAGGTAAATTTGGGTTTATCACTGTATAAACTTGAAAATTTATAAACTGTTGTGTTTGTTTGATTAAGTAACAAAATTATTTTTATCCTGTGAATGATAAGCTATCCCAAATTCTTTGTGCCTGTATTTATTCATTGCTAGGAAATATGTTTTTTAGATTCCCAAGCTATCATTCGTAAATTTTTTGATTGATTGGTGCTTTTTTATTCATGTGAACTGCTTGCGTTGTAACAGTTGTTTTAGTTGGCTTACTGTAGGCGTCCCAGTTGATAATTTACCTCGATACTCACCACTCTGACGACTGAATGTTCTCACTTTCCTGCACAGCACTCTGACAGAGTCGGTGGTGGACCTGGTGTACCACCAGCGTCGCGTGAGCTGTGTACTATGGCACCCTACCGCCAACAACATCCTGCTGTCGGCCGGCTCTGACAACCTCATCGTCATCTGGAACGTGGGCTGCGCGGAGGCCCTCAATGTGTTAGACAGACACCCTGACACCATTTACTCCTGCTCATTTAACTGGGACGGTTCCTTGCTCCTCACCACATGCAAAGACAAGAAGATTAGAATACTCAACCCGAGGAATAATGAAATTTTTGAGGTGAGACCTGGTTAGAGTACTTGGACTGAAATATCATATTCTGCATCCCTGTAAAAGCAGGGTCATTGTTGATGCGTTGAACACAAACCCCTAAAAAAAATGATTTCTTTGAGGCAAGGTCTAGTGTATCCCGAGAAATAGTGAGTTGTCCCAAGATACAAAATCCCTGTCAGTATTAGGTAATTAATCCCTGGCACAGTATTGTTGTAGGTGAGGCATAGGATTGTCAACCAAAGATCAATGAAATCTTAGTGGCAAGTCCTGGTTAGGGGACTTGAAAAGCAAATCTTCCGGTCACTTTAATTTAAACAGTAGTTGACTGGGACTATTGGGTGCATAATCCTGGACCCAGCAGAATCTTTGGTGAAGCATAATGCTTTATGCTAGGAACTATGAATTATTTTCAGTGAGGTCTAAGTAATCTCCAGGGATAGTAAACTGAGGCCCATGATACTCAACCCCTCAGCTTGAGTGACTGTCTATGAGAGATTCTTGGAGTTTAATCTCAATCTTGGATACCTTATGCTTTGTTGTGATTCATAATGCCTCACTAGCTACATCAGAAGTTCAGCACTGTTTAGCTACTGACCTTTTGCATCGTGCAAGTAAATTGGATATTTGGATGTCTGACATTTCATGTAGGGCTGAAGTTGCAATTTGTATCCATTATCTCTTTGAACTACCTTGTTATGTATGGGCACTGGTACACTCTTGATAGGACAGTCAACACACACACTGATGAGTTAGCCTTAGTCGAAGAGGGTTTCAAATGGACTATAACACAGGCTTCTCAGTTTTCCCTCTATGCTGTCTATTCATTACTTCTATAAGCACAAAAATATCGAAATAATTATATGAATAAAAATACTTACTGCTAATTATGTACCACTTATACTGAACACTCACTCCAAATGATGATCACTCACCACTTGGTAAATAAATGCTCATAGAGCTAATGATTGCTTGACATTTGACTTTGACGCCGGAAAGACATTGACTTTATCGCGTTGGAGAGTTCAGTGTCTCTAACCTAACCTCATGGTCCATTCATCCTCCCGCTACAGGAAGCCACGTCCCACGAGGGCAGCAAAGGCGCCCGGGCCATCTTCCTCAAGAACGGGCTGGTGTTCACGACTGGCTTCAGCAAACGTTCAGAGCGACAGTACAGCCTTCGGGCACCGGGCCACATGCACGATCCCATCACCATGGTCGAGCTGGACTCATCAAATGGGGTTATGTTCCCTGTCTATGACCCTGACACCAACCTAGTCTATCTCTGTGGTTAGTGCTCAATGGACTTTCTCTGACCCTGACACACGTTCGGTGCCAGAAGGACATTGACTCCAGTGCACTTGAGAGCCTTGACACTCTAATCTAATCTGACCCTGACACCAACCTAATTGGTCTGAGCGGTTAGCGGCAGACTTTCTGATCTCAACACCAACCTTTTCTATCTCTGTGGTAAGCAATCAGCAGACTCTTTCTGTCCCCAATATCAACCTAGTCTATCGTAGTGGCTTGTAGCCTTCAGACTCTTTATGACCCTGACACCGACGTAGTCTTTCTCTGGTTCGAGATTTGACCTCCTCTCTCCATAGTCATCTGTTAAGTTCACAGCCCGCACGAAGTCACGGCCCAACCGGTTGGGTGAACACCCTTGTTTTCCTTCAGACTCTCTTTTTTTCACCTTCACTATCATATTTTCTCTCCCATTCTGAACTTGCTCAACTTTTATTTACCTAATTTTTATCGTATGTTTAATTTAAATTTTCTTCAACAATTTTCGCAACAGTCGTTGCGCACTCACTCACCCACACTCACAGATATGCTCACAGACATGCACGCTCAAACACACCAGCTCTAACTATTATTTTTTGTGGCTAATAACGACCAAGTTGCGCGCTTTCTTTCATCCAACCGTTTCTTATGTTTCCTCCTCTTTTTTCTATTCTGTCCATTCTTGCTGTTCTCATGCATAAAATTTCCAACACTGATTGTTGATCTCATGCATAGGATCCACATTTTCTGTTGCTTCTTCATCTTTCCACTCAGTAGGTTTCTAGGGCGCATAGCTCCCGGCACCCAAAGAACGGCTGCGTATCCTTGGGGCCCTGATGCAGGGTAGGTGGTGTGTTAATCCTCCTTACTGCCACGCGGGGAGTGCTGGGACCCTATGGCCTCAGCACCTTAGAAGTTCTTGTACCTCCTGTGGCACCCGTACATATCATTGACGGATATCGACTTTATGCAGTAGTAGATCGAACTCCAACATTATAACTGAAAAAAATGACTAACTTATGCAGCACTGTTTGCTGGTTTGACGTTCGGCGCGAGAAGGACGATGAACTCCAGCGCGCTCATCTAATCTAGCGTCTTGACAATATTTTGCTCACATTAAAGGAATGCAACCTATTCTAGCTACGTCGAAATGCCGGCACTAAGAGCCTTAATCTATGTAGAGCAGCTTACAGAACTATTCTAGCTACGTCGTAATGCCGGTACTAAGAGCGTTAATATATGTAGAGCAGCTAACAGAACTATTCTAGCTACGTCGTAATGCCGGTACTAAAAGCGTTAATATATGTAGAGCAGCTTACAGAACTATTCTAACTACGTCGTAATGCCGGTACTGAGAGCGTTAACATATGTACAGCAGCTTGCAGAACAATATTGCGTTCACATGTCATGTAAAACTGACATATGCTACTGGAAAGTATGATAATTGTCGTGTACTTAATTACTAGAAAGAAACATCGAAGTTAAAAGGTTTTTTTGCACATTTTTGAGCACCATTTCTTTGCTACGATTTAATCTCTTGTCGCAAAAGCATTTTTTTTTTTTTTTTTTTTTCAGAGGTAGCTGTTTGATTTGGTCACTAGTGTAAAATCTGTTTACTGCAGGTATATCTTTGGCAGGACACGTTTATCTCAGTCTCTTATCCCTTACTACAGGTAAGGGCGATAGCGTGATTAGGTACTTCGAGATCAGTGCCGAGGTGCCGTTTGTGCACTACATCAACACCTTCCAGCTACCGGATCCTCAGCGCGGAATTGGCGTCATGCCCAAACGTGGCGTCGACGTAAACTCGTGCGAGATCATGCGATTCTACAGACTCAATAACAACGGATTCTGCCAGATCATCTCCATGACTGTGCCCAGGAAGGTGGGTACATGGAGAGTAAAGGGTGCTGGTAGTTCTCTATTCCGGGTAAAGCGCTCAGCATTCATGGAATGCGCTGCATTCTTGCTAGCTAGAGATTTTACAATCATGGCTGAGAGTGCTGCACTCGGATGTATTGGCAGCAGAGAAGGGGTAATGCTGTAGAGCCGTGGACCAACATATATAAATAGCCCACGTTCTAATGAAGGGTCCGACCCGCAAACGGCTCAGAATTAGGTTTCACTATATAAATAGGTGTCGAAAGCAGAAAATGAAAGACGAACTATGATGTACCTCATTACAAATAGTGAACTTTACCAGCAGAAAAAAACTACGTACTAAGAGTCTGATGATAGCTTGCGCTGAAAAAACTACAATAAATTATTATTAAAAACTGAGGTGCATCTGTGGGGCAGTAGCTACAAGAAAAAGGGAGTCCAGGTTTGGGTGCTGTAGAAATCAAACAAAAGGGACAGAAAACACAAATGAGAATTTAGATAATCAGAGATGGGGACAACTGCAATGAGCATAGAATACACAATACAATGGAAACTAATGCTTCAGCTGAAGGCCCTATCGCATAAAACGAGTGAATAGGACTCTGGTCTGAGGATGGTTACTAATACCTATATAAACCAAACAAATACTTATCACACGCCCAGGTAGGGAAGTAGAGCACCAAATCCCAACAACTGAAGTAGCCGAATGGTGACCACGCAAAACTGCATTGGCGAGCAGTGCAGCTTCAAGGCCGAGTTACGGTTGCGTCTGTCTAACGGTAACTCAGGCAGTAGGCTGGAACCGAGCACTCCTCATCAGACACTAGAACGTTAATTGAAATATATGAATCTTACACGAGCTCTAAATTATATTGAATCTTGACAAATGAAAACTCCAGCTAACATTAAACTCGAGGGGAACAAGAAAGTACGCATTACTCAGAGACACATTCAAATATGAACTTGCTTACTGGGTAGTGCCAATATTAGTTGATCTGAGCGTTGCGATGGGCGTTCTTTCACAGATTCTTATGTATATTGCTTATATTTGGGAAGAATACGTTGGCCCAACATTCAGTTCAATAAACTATAAAAGAATCAAACAGTACGTAGGTAATATCGTTCTATCGTTTACTTGCAAAATCTAGAAAAAATGAATTATTTATGGTAAAAAGAAAACAGACATAGCTTAAAAGGAAACCAACTGGTTGCGTCAAGCGAAGCTGAAGGGAGGCCACGTCGTAACGATGCCGCAATAGAGTTGCTGCTTTGCTGATACTCAGCTATTCTAAAAACATGATTAGGGATAACACCACCGTTTGATAGCCAAAATGATTTTTAATGATATGTATCTGTATGAGGCATGCATTGATGTTTGTTGCTTGTATATGTTCCTTTTCTCATTGTGATGACCGAGACGGATCAGGCAGTGGAGTTCTGCTGGATCCCCGGGCACGCGGGAATAAGAGGAAACGAACTTGCGGATTCGCTTGCTA